>PVIH01003063.1:133927-170520 GCA_004025045.1 Sigmodon hispidus | reverse complement strand
GTGTTCCAAGGTGAGGTGGATTGTTTAATATGTCCTTGTGCCAACTGCTCTGCAACTAGTTCTGAGGCTGCTTGCAATTTTTCTTGAGTTAATGGCCACTGAGGAACCCATACTGGCTCCTCAGTCTTCCAAGTTATGGGAATACTATCCCCAGTGGCCCCTAGGAAAAACCCAACCCATTACGGTTATGCTTAGGGTGAGCTTCTATGGGATCTGTGATGCCTTGAAGGCATTTGCCTATTCCTTTTCCAGGGACATATCCCATGTTCCTCATTATTGTCTGAGCCTTAGGTGAGTATTCATTTGTAAGTTTGAATTTTAGATCTTTTAAAATGTCTCTTCCCCACAGGGTAATAGGAAGCTCTAAGGTGTAAGGTTGTATCTTTCCTCTCTGGCCTTCTTCACTAACCCATTGTAGCTCCCTAGCACTTACAGCAGGAGCTTGTGCGTACCCTAACCCTTGCAAAGTCTGACTGGAGATTTGAACTGGCCACCCTGATGGCCAATCTTTTTTTGCAATAATACTTTTGTCAGCACCTGTGTCTAGCAGCCCAGTAATCCTTTTTCCATCCACTGTCAAGGTCATCATGGGTCTGTCATCGAGGTCCAGGCTCAAGCAGGCAATATCAATTCCTGTAGAGCCAAACCCTTGCTCTCTTCTCTTTTTATTGCTAGCTTGAAACTTGCCATGTAGACTGGGCAATACTAACAGCTGTGCTATTCTGTCTCCTGGTGATATTGGAAAAATTCCTTTTGGGGATTCTACCATAATTTTAACAACTCCTGTGTAGTCTGCGTCCACTATACCTGCCTAACAAAAAGTCCTACAGTATCAGGTGGTAGGGGTCCTTTAAAATCTGACTCAATAAGCTGCACTCCCATCTGAGGGGTTAATACAAGTCTGGTGGTGGCACAGAGGTCCAGCCCTGTTGCACCTGTAGTGGCTCGCCTTGGCCGTGTGGTGGATCGAACAATGGCCTCTTGTTGGCAGGTGTCCAGCAGTTGTTCTGCTCCATTGCCCCATATATTTGAGGGCCCTGGGAATGGGGGCCCCATCTCCCATTTTTTGGCTGGCTAGGATGTGACTGAGGTAATGATTGACCACTGATATTCTTCACTGACCTGCATTCACTAGCCCAGTGGCGTCCTTTCTTGCATCTAGGACAGAGCCCTGGCATGGGTCTTTGGTTAGAATTAATAGCAGAGGTGCCCTGTTCATTAGGTGTCTCTCTCGCTCTTTCTTTGTGCCTTTTCAGCTTAACTCGCTGAGCAGGCCTCATTTCCTTTTCCCTCTCTGACTCCGACTCTGAACTACTTCTGCATCGTTCATCATCAGATGACGTAAGACATAATTCCTTCAGAGATGGCAATGTCAGATAGAGATTGCCTCCTCCACATGCTCCTTGCTCCTGACTCTGAGATTCTCTGTCTGACCATTCCTCCTTCAACTTTGCTAATTCCTCAGCTCCCTGCTCTAATTCGGCTGCTCCTACATGATTGTCCAAGCATTCCCTAATCATCGACCAAATTGGCATAATTCCAGGAGGGAGGTTGCCCTCTTTCTGGGCATGAGTGAGGTCTCTGCCTAGTTTCTCCCAGGAGCTTTCTGTAAGAGAGCCACTTACTAGGAACCAAGGTGCACAATGATCTACGGTATCTAAGAATGCCTGTAAATTCTGTGCTTTCATTTTTACTCCATTAGTCTTTAGTAATTCCTTTAAGGCTATCATGATCGGATGTGATTGATTAACCCCCATTTTCCGGGTCCTTTAGTTTCCAGTGTTCCTTAATTATTTTTCCCAATCCTAGTTCTGACAGCCCCTAGATTCCCGATCAGGTTTCAACCACGCGTCCGTGATTTCCCCGATCCTCTGCCTTTATCTATAGGCAGAACTCCTGCTTTACGCAGGTCTCACTCTATTCCCAGTGAGACTTATCCGGCTAGCCCCCCTGCTTACCACAGTTCTGAATCCTGCGTGGGAGAGTTTTTTCTTTCTCCCCGTCCGGGCCACCAGCTGCGCCGCGCCCAATCCCGTCCAGCAGGAAAAGACACAGCACCAGGATTCGTCTATGGTAATTGACCAGGTCCTTTATTGTTACAGATACTTCTTGCAGTAGTAGCCCCTTGCAGTAGTTCTTCCTTCCTTTCTCCCAACCTGTGCAGCCAGTTTTAAGCTCAAGTCCTTCACTCAGCTAATGCCGCGTGGGCCTTCACCATAGGGCCACGCACACGGAAGCAAGCTAGTCAATTCAGCACATCCCATGGATTGAGTTAATTATTACTAGAAGCATTCGCCATCAGGAAGGCGGGGTACAGGAGCCAGCGCCATCTTTAAGGTGCGGCAGCTCCCAACAGCCTGTAGAGACCTTGTGGAACATGGTTGTAGTCTTATGCAGGGTGTAACTGAGATTCAGAGCTAAAAGAGAACTGCCCAATGGACTCAGAGCTAGAGACCTACAGGTGCCCATTTCCAGTGGGACAAAACCAAAATAAAAAGTTACTTCCAATCTTCTTTTCTGGTGAACTTGATACAGGCACAGTTGGGGTTGTCTGAAGGTCTACAGAGATGCAGGACTATCTGCTAAGGTAAATGATTAAACCTCCCTCCCTCAGAGGCTTGGATGCCACCAGTACCTTAACCCTTAGTGCTCTGAATTTTTTTTTTAAATTCAGCCTTTTGTCCCATAAAGAAAAATAAGGGGTTTGGTCATTCAGATACAACAGGTTATGAATATCTGTCATCATTTGAAGAGGTTAGTTACACATTATTATTGGTTAAGATTAAAAAAAAACCCTACTGGTAGATTCAGATGTTTCATTACTGTGTTAATGCAAATTTAGAGTCAGAGATTCCTTCTTCAATAGTCTTTATATATGTAAGCAGCCACCAGAATATTTGAACCAGTTTAAACATAGCTTTTAGACTTTACTTGATTTCAGTTTTTGGTAGTTTTAAGACAGGAATTGTTTATGTAGTTTGGAAATTCATTCTGTAGACCAGGCTGCTCTTACACTCAGAAATACAAAATTCTTCTACCTGCTGAGTGCTGATATTGAAGGTGTGAATAGCAAATAAGCATCTGAAGGTGGATCACATCACATCAAATATTCTGATTAAAGATAATTCTTTAATTTCAAAACATTTAAAACATATCTCTTACTAGTTCACACAATTTATTAGGCTTTAGTAAATTCCAGAAGTAGTCTGTTAGAATGCAAAGAATAGCCATCAAAATAACAAAGTCAGAAGAAAGAAAAAAATTTCTTACATGCAGTAGGAAGGTAGATTATGGGAGCTACTTAAAAAACATTCTTTTCCTAAACAAATAAAACATGTGAATTTTTATTAGGGGGTCTGAACATATTCATGTACAAGTCTTCCTACCCATAAGCATGATAGATTAACAATTTATTTCTAAAAATAATCTCAATGTAAAAGCCAGAACATTGAGGGGAATTCTTAATTCAAAGTCATGCAGAAACTCATATAAATTATAAAAATAATGGACAGAAATGCTGTTTCCATGTGTTCATTTTGTACCAAAAGTATTTAGTTGCAAATCGGGTAAATAATACATTGAAAGAGATTACCTTGAAGCCTATGTGACCTGGAAATTTTAATGGTTTATCTAATAGATAAGTGTTTCAATTCTAGAATTCTATACAATGCAAAAGATAGAGAACACAAATACAGAAAACTTCAAGGAAAATTTGCTTATATCACTGTATGCTCTGCTCTTAGGTGAACAATTATCAAAAACTCCATTAACCTCATTATCCATGGTTCTACCAAAAAAGTGTTAGAAAAGAAACTATGTCTGCTGTATGACACTTCTAGTGACCCCCCCCCAGGAAAATATTTGCTTCCTAAAGTTTTGCTGGACTAGATGGTTTTGGTTCTTGGTTAGGAGTGCTTCTATCAGAACCCACAACAAACAATTCATTGAAATGAAAACTCAGATGATGTGGGAATGTTTTTCTATAGGATGTGAATATTATTCTTTAAATAAAGAAACTGTTTTGGCCATGTCAGACACAATAGAATAAGCAGGCAGGAGAAATTAAAGTACAGGTAGGAGAAGCATAGTGTCAGGGAGATTTTATTCAGCTGAAAAAGAAGCATGTAAGAAACACATATGAACCATAAGCCATGTGTCAGTAAACAACAATGGAAATGGATTAAATTAAGATGAGCCAGTTAGCCAACAATATGCCTGAGGCACAGCCCAAACAATAAAATTATTATAAGCATCTGAGTCATTTTGGGGGTGCCTAAGCAGTGGCAGGAAGCAGGTCTGTAAAGCTGAACTATCATCCATAAAGGACCAAAAACCATGTACTACATATGACATACTTGGGTGGGCATGACATCCACCTAAAGCTAGAGAAAGCTTTAAAAGGGATTTAGAATAGAGAAACAGAGCCAAAAGCTGCTTTTAAATTGTTTCTGAGGTTGGTCATGGTACAAAGATATTGTGGTATTCAGGTTTGAATATTAAAACTGAGATTTCTTTCCTCCTGATTATTTTGGGCTTTATTTTTTATTTATTTTTTCTCAGAGATCCACTTTATTCAATTTTGTACATATGGGGACATTGGCCCAAGCCCAACCCACCTTAGCATGTATCACTCTGTGGAGAATAAATCACCCTATGTACTCAGCCAAAAGCCTCACTGCCTGTACCCCTGAAACCTGGTCCAGCACTTCCCAGTCCTTTCTTTTCTGAATACCTAAAGGGTTCAGGTAAGAGACCCTGCCCAGCATCAGTTTAAACAAGGAAATAAATAGATGTTGTAGGGATCCATGCTTGGGGCACTGCTCCTGCTTCTTCCTTTTTAGCGTTGGAACCAACAGCACAGAAAGCAGTCAGTCATAGGGTGGTCCCTTCCATATGTGTGATTCCAGGATTGCTACTCACCAAAGAGGGGAAGGTAGATGGTTCATTCTCCACTTTGGTCCACAGGGCCTTTATTCACCTAGTGCCATAACCTACTTTTCTAACCTCTGTGTTTTCCTGGTTAGACAGAGGATAAAGGAAACAATAGACTACCATCCCTGCTTGCATAATTCTAGGGCTAGGGGTTTATTTGTGCTGCTGTGGGTTGGTTCCCCTCCAGCTCTTCACTCCAGGGGTCAATGGAACTTGATGTTACTTTGGTGACAATCTGCTTTACCCTGCAAGGGAGAGGAGAGGCACCTCAAGTTCAGGTAAGGATGAAGGGGAGAGGAATATGTGATTCCTGTGTTTGTGTTTTTCAGAACAGTTTCAGGTAGCTGTGGGGTTAGGAACAGGGGGACAGGCACCCCCAGGTTGTCTAAGCACTGAGCACTTAGTGCTCAGCCTGTCTGTACTAGCCTCAGGGAAGCATGGACACATTTAGGGGAGAAGAGGGACCACCCTGGACATCCCTGCTTCCAGTGCCTGCATCCTATAGAGTAGCCAAAGAGGTGCTGTTTTGGCCTAGGTCAGCCAATAAGGAGCAGAGGGTGGAGGGCTGAGCTGTCGCAGGGCTCAGTGGGCTATAACCCTGCGGGAAGGGGAGTGGTCAGAGAGCCTCCTGGCTAGCAGTTAGAGACTCTTCTGCGCTTGTGAGCCTCTAGTGCCTTGATGGTGTACATGTCCTGTGGCAGCTCTGACTTCCTCCGAAGCAGCACTTTCTCCTTCTTGATGTCCTTTAGCATCTGCACAGCCTCTGTCTCCACTGTTCTCTTCAGAAGCTTGATGTCCTCTTCTGTGGGGTCTCTGTCTCCATGGAGTACACGGAGGGGAGGGGGCAGTGGTGGAGGAGCTCAGAACATGGGGTACTGGGGATTGAGCCTGGCCAGCTCCTCAATTTTCTGCCACATTTCCTCTTTCCTTCATTTGGAACCGGCCCTTCTGCTTCTCTGCCTTGTACTGTTGTGTGCAGTCATCAAATAGCTTCTGGTTCATTTCCATGAACAGCTTCAGGGCATTGTAGATCAGTCCATGGATTGTCTTAGTCCAGTGGCTTTTGGAGTTCCAATAGAGTGCAAGAAACCTGATAGGGAGGACCTGGGCAGCATTGTCACTGATAAGGCTCATGATGTACTCACTGTTCCAGTAGTAGAGAGCATGCTCTGCCACCTGGAAATGGGGGCTGGAGACACACTTGGCAAGCTGGCGGAAGAGGGGCTCCATCACTTTGCTGAACTATGAGGGTTCAATGACATCCAGAATCTCCTGTAGCTCATTTAGAAACATCACTTCCTTGGGGCTGTGGGTCTTAGGCCAAAACTTTAGAAGTCCCACAATCACCGGCTCTGTGAGACTGCTCTCCTTCTCCAGGAACTGCACTACACAGTATGCCAGCTGAGGGTGGTATACACTCAGGGACTTAACCTTGTGAAGTGGAAGCAGGACACGGATGAGAAACATCTTGTGCTCTTCCTTAAGGGGCAAGGCAAAGCCACTGATGATGCTACCAAGGATCTCCAGGAGCTCAGTAATTTCATTGTGATGTTCAGTCTCATAAATGAACCTGTAGAAGATGTGGTTGATCTGCCTACGAATATATGCCCAGAGCCCCAAAAACTTGCCATAGATGCGATGCAAAATGGTCTTGAGGAAATCCTGTTCTCAAGGGTCCTCACTATCAAATAGATCCAGAAGAGCAAGAACAAACTTCTGGTCAGTGTACTTCTTGGCTATGTTTGGCTGGAAATCTGGAGACTCCAAGAAACGTAAGAAAAACTCATAAACAAGCTGGAGATGGTCAGGAAGCTTCCAATGTTGACTCATCTTCCTCAGGGTCAAACTCGGCTCCTGTGGGATTCGATGAAGGTGGCAGCGTCCGGAAGAGATTCACTGAAAGCGTGGTGACAGCCTCAGGGTAGATGGCTTCAGTGACAACATCATGGTGGTGGGTGATGTACTCCACCATCTCATTGAGTCCTGCCCGCTTCACCTCTTTGAACTTGAGGTCACTGAGTGGGTCTGACACAAAGTCAAAGAGGACACAGCACTGGCGTAGCTTCTGGATGAAGAGTTCCTCATGCTCCTAGGTTGGCAAAACTTTCAAGGCAGGTAGCTTTTGTAGTTTCCTGCTCTTGCTGAGGTTGAAGCAGGAGGAGCTTTGCCTTTGCTCCTTCTTGACAATCTGGGGTCCCCCTGAGTACTTGATTTTCTTGAGCTGTGTTGGGGGTGGTGTGCTGTTGCTGGGTCACTTGTTGGATGATGGTGCCTGAGACTGAGGCTAGGGCTGAGCCTCATCTGCGGTCTCTCCTCTGCCATTTTTGCTTGAGCTGCTGGGTTTGGCTGTGCCTTTGGCAAGCTTGGGAGGTTCCTGCTTATCCTTCTTCAGTTTATAAGGCATCTTGGCCAGTCCACACCCAGCCCGGCTCCTGTGGCCCTGCTCTGGCACTGGCTCTCCATTTTGGGCTTTAAATGCTCTTAGAGAAACAGACAATGAAGGGAAAAACATCATTAGTAGTAGTGGTATATCAGAATTACCAAGGGAAATCAAATTATCTTTTCACTATGAAGGGAAGAATGATTGTTTGGAGTGCAAAGGATTTTTTAGGGCATCTCTTGATGCTACTATCCCTATTATTACAGTTAGTAGGCAATGACAACAATATAATTTATGCATGGTGTAAATGAACACAGACACATCAGGAATGAAAATAAGGGTCACTAGTTCATGTAAAGACCTAAGATCTTCTGAAGTGCTTGTAGAGAATGGATGAAATACAGAATGAGGAGGAGAGAAAGGTTGTTTTATATACCCACAAAGGACATGTTACTAGTTACAGAAATAAGGATTATAACTGACATGAGTTCTTCTGTTAAACTTTGTTCATAATGTACTTATACAGACATGTCTATGTCATTTTAATTTTCTTATATTTGGCAACATCAATTAAGATAATACCCATGGGGGCTGGAGAGATGGCTCAGTGGTTAAGAGCACCGGCTGTTCTTCCAGAGGACCCGAGTTCAATTCCCAGCACCCACATGGCAGCTAACAACTGTCTGTAGTTCCAGTTCCAGGCAAACACCAAGGCAAATAAATAAATAAATAAATAATAAATAAAAGTTTTAAAAAAAAAAAAAAAAAAAAAAAAAAAAAAAAAAAAAAAAAAAAAAAAAAAAAAAAAAAAAAAAAAAGATAATACCCATGTTCATGAGCTCTAAGTTTGAGGTAAAGAAAAAGGTTTCTTTAGAAATATATAATACATTTGCAATTGTATGTGGGATAGTTATGTAATTTTTAAGCATAATTATGACCTGGTTACTCTTCATTTGGAAATTAATCATGATATAAGGCAATGATTGTGTATCAAGTTGAAAAAGGGTCGATAGTTATGGCTATTCTTAGCTGTCAATGTGCTGATATCACAAATGGTATATAATTCAAAATTGAAGGGTCAGTTGTAATCTGGACATTGAGTCAAAAATTAGCATGCCTCTAACTAAAACACTGAGGCTTGATGACACATGACTTTAAGCCAGGCATTGAGGTAGCAAAGTACATATATGATATGGGTCACATCTGCTAAAAGGACAATGCAAAAGGAAGGTTTTCTATTATTTTTTTGTCAGACTTTTTTAACCTTGTCAGTATATCCACTTTTTTATTGGCATTAAAATTTACTTCTTGAGGATTCCAGCATATATAGAAACTCAGCAGAAACAACCAGCCTTCTGGGACTCAGCAACTACTAGATTCTTATACTTTTAATTTAGAGTTAGGAAATTTTTGACTGAAGCATATAAGTCATTTCAATAAATTTCTACTTACAGAAATACACAAACATGTGTATCTGATTATTAAATATACATTTTATAGTAAATTTTCAACCAATTAAAAGTACAAACTGGGGGAGTGAGAAATAGCTCTGAGGTTGGGAGCACTGACTGTTCTTCCAGAGGTCCTGATGTTCAATTTCCAGCAACCACATGCTGGCTCACAACCTTCTATGATGACATCTGGTACCCTCTTTTGTATACTGTAAACACAATAAATAAATAATAAATAAATAAATAAATAAATAGATATATTTTTAAAAGTACAAACTGTTCCAGTGGCTGTGTGTATACCCACATGTGTGATAATATTTTACATACTTAATCAAACCTGAAATATCAAGACATAAACCCATAGTCAAAAGTAGGCAGAGGTAGGTCTGGGGATTCCAGGGAAAATAGAGCAGTGGTAACTCACATAGCTCTGGAAGTTCTGGATCTCTGTAAATACAAGACCGAACAGCTAGGCTTCAATGGTAAACACCTTAAATCCCAGTACAGGAAAATCTCGGAGTGGTGGCCTATGCCTTTAATCACAGAACTCCAGAGACAGAGATCTTTCTGTGTTTCTATGAGTGCAAGCCTGACTACTAAATAGAGTAGCTCATGACTTTAATCTTCACCTGGACGGAATACAGCTGAGTAAAATGGGTATTTAAGGCAGGCTTGGGAAAACAGCAGCAGTTAGAATCAATGAGGAGCAAAGCTGTGAAAGCTGGAAGATCGCTGAATGAGAATTGACTATGGTATCTCCTCTCTCTGATATTTCAGCCTTTGCCTCATATCAGGCTCTGCATTTCTTTCAATACAACCAGAATTTCAGCAACATATATATGTATATATAGCATAAATTCTAATTGGTATTTTAATAAAACATCTTGAGCTAGATATTAGACAAAAGCTGAAAGATCAGAGAAACAGAAAAACAAGCCACAACTACTTATCTCTATGAATTGTCAGGTCACAGAATATAAATCAAGTCTCCCTAAATGCTTACACTAAATAGCTGAAGTGAAAAGCACAGAAAAAAGTGGCCATCTCCGTCTTCAATCACCTTATAAAGTTTTCTCTGCCCAGCAGTATCACTTCCTATATTGAACTTCCAAGTGCTAGGATTAAATGTGTCTGTTTCCCAAGTACTGGGAGCAGAAAATTGGAATTCCAAGTGTTGGTATATAGGTGTGTGTCAATGCCTTTGTCTCTTTGACCTTGATCCCCCAAATATACAGATTAGTTTCTGCCTCTGCTTCCTAAATACTAAGATAATAGTTGTGTGTCACCAATCCCTGACCTCTTTGAGGCTGGTTTTGCCCACTAATCTTTAGGCAAACTTTATTTCCTTGGAGCCTATACAATATGTTACTACATCTCTAGCCCCAGGTTATTCTACAGAGAATGAAAAATGAAAAAATGCTACACTTCAATGAAAACAAAATATACTAACAGATGATTCTAGTAATTCTCACTATTTACTCACTATCAACAAAAAGGCAGAAATAGTCAATTTCAAACTCAGGAAATGTGATTGGGTGCCTGTTTAACTCATCAAACTTGAACTTGGATGCCAGGTTTATTCTCCCAATTTCTCTCAGTTTCTACCTCCTACATGGTGAAATATGTATAGAACAACTCTTAACCTAAATTTTTTGTCCTAGGTACTGGGCTGCCTTTAAAATTTTTTGTTACTTATATAAATTGTAGCTGTTATCCTAAAATGTAAAACTTCCATATATACTTTAGTTTCTAATATACTGTTGTATAAAGATCATGCTAAATATACATTAGAATGACTAGCTTCTACATTCTCACAAAAAAGTGGTTTATTAATTCCTTTAATTTCAATTGTGAGATCTGTGCCAGCTTCAGCTACTGGTTTGACTCAGCAAGTTCACACAGCTACCTCCTTATTAAGGCATAATTTATTGACACTGATTACTCAGAAAAGGATTGATTGAGGTTTACAGGATTAATGCTTTAGTACAAGCAATTCTTTCATGGGACTCAGACTCAAATTATTAAGATATAGTTAATGACATTATGTTATACTAACTCTAAGTAGATTTATGTTAATCCTCCCTCTGCCTTTTATGAATCAGATATATCCTAGAATTAATTACAGTTACAACATGTGAGGTGTTTAAGATGGTTCTCAGCTTGATATCAAATTGATGTTCTTCTTTCTCTGAGTAGGGCCATTAGTAATTCTAGGCTACATATATTCTCTAGAAAAGAAGTGGCTAGTTACCTCTGCAATTTAGTTAAAATATTGTTACAACTATTTTTATAGATTTTTGTATAAACTTGGGAATTTAAGAAAAAATTGTTATTCTACTTTTATCCTTCTCATTATCTTCAGATGTTTAAGATCCACAGTATGCTCTGCTCAAAGAAAGATTTACATACTACATATAACAAACAAAATGAAACTAGATTCTGGTGGCCAAGTTAGGAGAGGTGCAGGAGATAACTGAGTCTTAAAAAATTTGTCCTTCTGTAACTAAAGGTCTAATAGGTAAATCTTAGATGGACGTGGCCATAAGATAGGTTCATTTGCCACCTGTTGCTCTCCTGATATTGCCTCTAGTAACTCTGTGTTTAAACCATGTAAACCTCATTTTATATTTATTAGAAGAATTTTATTACTGCTTCCATTTTAATAGGAGTTACCAGTCTCTAAGAATTAGTTACAATATATCAATAATGTTAAACCATACCTTGATGGATTTTTCAATTAAGAAAGGAGAGCTATTTAAAACATGTTCTTATGAGTCTATGAAGTTTTGGTATTGTATCTTTTTTAGGAAGCTTTTATTAATTTATATATTATCTCTACCTATTAATAAATTAACATTTTTAACTTGTCAATTTATTGAACTGTCAAGAAAAATAAAATTATAATACCATTGAGAGTTCTTGCTAGAAAGGGTGTATATTAAAGAAAAAACTACTCCACTGCTGGTGCCAGAGAAAAATTATATAACCACTATTAAAATCAATATGATATTTTATTAAAAAATAGAGAATTAGTCTACCAAAAGATGGGCCTATTCTAACTCTTAGTCACATGCCCAAAGGTCACTTTCTTCTAACTCAAAAAACTTTGATTAACTGTGTTTATAAGAACATTATTCGGGGGGCGGCGAGGGAGGCGAGAAAAGTAGCGAGCGGCGCCGGGCGGGAGGCGCCAGCAGCCAGCGGCCAGAGCCGCGGAGCCGGACGTGGGCGGGGACGGCGGGCGGCCCCCGATGAGACGGCGTGAAGAGGCGGCGGTGCCTGCCCCGGGCCGCCTGGGGCGGCGGCGACAGAGCGGAAGGAAGGGCCGGGCTGGAGGAGAAGGTGGTGTACTCGCAGTCGCAACTGTCTCTGGCCGGCAGCACGGAAGCGCTGGGCGACGCCTTCAAGCTCTTCATGCCCTGCAGCACGGAGTTCATGAGCTCGGAAGCGGAGCTCTGGAGCTTCCTCTGCAGCCTCAAGCACCAGTTCTCCCCGCACATCCTGCGCAGCAAGGACGTCTGCGGCTACTCCTTGTGCCGGGCGCTGGTGCCTGATCCCCCGGCGCCCGCCAGCCGGCCCGCGCGCGCTTCGCGCGCCGCGCCCAGGAGGAGGCGCCGTGGAGCCCGGGCCGCCGCGGCACCCCTCAGGCCGCACCCCCCCCCCCCCGCCGCTGCCGAGCCGGCGCCGCCCGTTTCCTGCTTTGGGGGCCGCACCCTGGAGGAGATCTGGAGGACGGCCACCCCGACGCTGACCAGCTTCCCGACCATCCGCGTGGGCGACGACGTGTGGGGCGAGCGCAGCCTGGCGGTGGCGCGGCTCCGGGCACGTCAAGTGCTCCGAGTGGACCTGGACCCCGTGGTGAGACTGCGCGGCTTCCCGGTGCCCCGGGCTTGACGCATGCTGCGGCGTCTCCTGCCGGCCCCCGCCAGCCGCCCAGGCGAGCTTCTGCTGGAACAGACTAGTGTTAGTTGAATGTTTACAGAACTGGCCCCCTTGGTGCACTTTATGCGCGAACAAGGCCCCGGGATGCGGTTCGGCATCGGGACAGGTGCGGGCCCCGCGCCCCGGGCTAGACGGGACAGCCGGACCCACGGCAGAGGTCCCTTTGCTTCCCAACCCGGATGAAGACGTCTCCAGAACTGGAGGGACACCTGCGTTTTCTCCCTCTTGGACTCTACCTCACCGGTCTGGAAGTCCTCCGAAGACTTTATTTTTTATTTTTTTTTCTCCAAAGGAATTTGTTTTCATGCTTACGTAATAAAGCCAGAATTTTACTTGTTCTTTATTCCCCCTTTCTTGGTTTTTTTTTTTTTGTAATGTCAGCCCCACTTTCTGGAGGGACGATGGATTAGTGCTGATGTATGCTCAGGGTATTCTGAAGCCCACTTGTTTGCTAATTTTTACTGGATTTCAAAGCTCTGATCAAGGTTGTCTTTTAAGAGGCTCAAGTTTATGACTGTTAATGTGAGGATTTGTATGACTTTGAATTTTACGAGCTCGGTGATTACCAAGAGATGCAAAGTACAACTGTTTAAAAAAAAAAAGTTAAGGTGTTTATATATAAAGTTTTATATTGAAATTTCATATTTGGGGCTGGAGAGATGGCTCAGCGGTTAAGAGCACCGTCTGCTCTTCCAGAGGACCCGGGTTCGATTCCCAGCACCCACATGGCAGCTAACAACTGTCTGTAGTTCCAGGCAAACACCAAGATAAATAAATAAATAAATAAATAAAGTTTTTAAAAAAAAAAAAAAAAAAGAAATTTCATATTTATATTTACTGAGCTCCTAAAGAAAATAGAATAGTCTTTAAAAGTTTTGTTTAGGAAAACTTGACTTACTCTATTCTTTTTAATTGAATAAAACTGAAGTGTTTTGGAACCACCTGGCTTGTGATAAAAAGTGAATAAATTTTGAAGAATAAAAAAAAAGAACATTATTCATAATAGAATATTAAAGTACTCTTTATATATAAAGGTATCACCATTTCTACTCCTTTACATTACAGCTTATTAGTGGAGTGCTACTTAACACATGAGGTGCTTTTACAACCTTCAAAAAATTAATTATAAATGGAACTTACATGTACAGTTTAAATGTAGTGTACCGAATCTCTAGAATATAATGAAAGAATTAGGCTTCTTTAAGTTTGTCAATCTGTTTTTCATGGGTGCACCAAAATCTTGTTGAAGTTGACTACAAAAACATTTCCACACACAGTTTCCTTCTCATAGCCCACCGAAAAAAGTTATTCAGAAACCTATAACTGAGTCTAGGGAGCTTTAAGGGTCACATTGGACCTCACAGGAGAGGGAGAGCCAGAGCTGTAGTTGTTTACTCAGATATATAAGTAATATACCACACTGAATCTCACACCTTGCCATGCCATTCTCTGTCCCTGTTTGAGCACAGCAGCCCCTCACTCACCATGTTGTGGTTTTCCAGCTTGCCTGTTCTCCCTGCATAGCAGCCATAGCACAAACCACAAAATCCCTGGTGCCAGTTTCTTCTTAAAGCCAATTCTGAAGCTGACAGACTGAAAAGCCTTGGAGCACTTTTAATGGGCAGTCCTTTTGGAAGGCCAGATTGCCTAGAGAGGCCTGATGAGAAGAGCACCTTCCTTAGAATTACATTGTGGTTAAAGACACAGCGTCATGGTATTGCACAAAATATAATTGATATTGTAATAAAAACTCAAAGCCAGATAATGGCAGAAAGCTAAAATATCAGAGAGACATACACAAGCCATAATCAGTATTGCTTTGCCAACTCCTCCAAACTCAGAGCTTTAGCAAGCTAGGTATGCTCTTTACCAACTTAGTTAAGCCCCTAGCTTTGAGATTTTAAAAGAGACAAAGAACATAACTTTGTCCTCTTACATGCCTGATGACTATCATACCATCTTGAGATGAGATCTCTCTGGATAAGAATTTCCTTTATTAGAGAGAGTTCTGCTGCTCAAAATCTCAGGTTAATGCATGTTGTGGATTAGCTATAGCTTTGAATGCTCAACAGTTCACTTGAGAGAGGGGTGATCTAAAAAATAGGGGTGTCTCTTGCTTGAAAAGTCTACTTTCTATCCCCACCAAAGTGCTCTAGTGAGTCCTCCAGTATAATGCAGGACTGTTCCCATCTGTAGAGTGAATAACCAGAGCAAAGCACTGCTTCTCAGGCCTCCATTAGGTTGGGTCACTCTCTAGGAATACACACCTGTTTCTAACTCTGTTCCTGAACCTAACTGAAGAGCACACTGTAATTTCATGACTTGTATCATTCTCAATTTCTGAATAGGGTCTACTGTGATTCTGTCTATTTCTTCTACCACCAAAAGGGCTAACCACAGAAGATCTACTTAGAACTACTAATACAGGCAGACACTACTATTTAAAAATGCTATATTTATAGCCCTTGATTTTTAATAAAGTTTTACCTCATGGTAAAGTGACATAAAGCAGCACATCAGCTGTATATATGTGCATGTGTGTATGTGTGTGTGCGTATGTGTGTGTGCGTATGTGTGTGTGTGTGTGAGACAGAGAGAGAGAGAGAGAGAGAGAGAGAGAGAGAGAGAGAGAGAGAGAGGAGTTAGTAGACACAGGAATCTTAGCTGTTGAGATATTTGTAAAAGCTGTTATGGATAGCTTAACTTTACTCACTATACTGTTTACATAACAGGCAGAAGCTATGAAAACCAAAATAGGCTTATTTCTTCACCAAAAGGGACACAATATGTTAAGGCTGTTATATTCATTAGAGGTAACTTCTTGTTGTAGCATATATTGACTGCAATTTCAGCCTCCTGCTTCCTCAATGTCTTAAATTCAAAATGGATAGATGTGTGGAACTCAGTGATGACAGTATTTTTTTTGAGAAAGTGTCAAGAATACCTTGTGTACCTACCTGTTCCATGCCTCACACTTCCTATGCTACAGCTCCTTTTAAGGGGAACAGAACTTAAACCTGTCATGTGTAGGTACCATGAAGCCTATAGCCTGTCTTTACCAGCCACTAGGTCCTTCTTGGACTCCTACCTTTAATATCTGGATACACACTCCACTACTGTCTGTGCTTTTGCTCAGAGAGCTAGAAAGCAATGTATGGTAATATATTTTATATTTAATAAAATTATTCTAGGATATTAGAAAGCAGATTAACCCACATTCAAGACAGGAAGGTCAGAGAGTGGCAATTTATGTCTTTAATCCTTTATGTGAAAAGATTAAAGGACAAGTCCTTTATGAGAAAGATAGGGAATGGTGATATACAACTTTAATCCCTTAACTCCAGTGATATAGATCTTTCTGTGTTTATTTGAATTCAAGGCCTAACTACCAAATAGTACTAGCTCACACCTTTTATCTTAAATTTAGAATATGATGCGGAGTTAAACCCAGAAGTAAAACTGGGCAAAGAAGGGGTTTAAGGTGGGGGTTCGAAGACAGAATTATTCTGTAGATATGACAAGTCAGGCTGAAGACTTTGGAAGATAGCTGAATGAGAATCACTTGTGGTCTGTTTACTTTCCCTGATGTTTTAGACTTTTCCTCAATAACTTGTTTGTGTTTTTATTTAATAACAACTAGAACTTATGTTACAGCAATGGTGGGCTAAAGTATACTCTTCATATGTTTTGGAGTGTCAGTCAGCCTCATAAATCAGGAAATGGACAAAGTCAAAACACATAAGACTATAAAAAGAAAAAACAGACCTCCTGGCACTTGGGGACAATACCAAAACTGAGATGACAGCTCTTCAATAAAGTCTTAACCTACCAAAAGATACTCCTCTCAGTTTTCCACCATGTGATCTATTGCCCAGAGTCCAGACCCAAAAATAGACCACCAAGAGACTTCTTACATGTAATAGCAAAGAGTCTTCTTATTGAAAAATTAGCTTGGGTCACACTGTCTGTAAGACATAGTGGTGAAGTACAAGTGAACCTGAGAGGCAGGAGGCCTGTGTTTTAATTGGGGAAGAGCTCTAAGGGATTCAGTGCTTTGGGATTACAGTTCTGGAATTGGACCAAGCTTGGGCTAGTGGTACCTGTTATGGATTCATTGGCTGCTTTGAATTGTAGAAATGTTTTAACATTTAGCAGAGTTTCTTTACCTATGCTAGCATATCAGCAGTTGTATCTGGAGAAACTCTGTCCCTTTTCCAGGAAGGGGATGTTTGGAATGTCAGGTATTTTCTGTTAGGTGCTGGCCCTTCCCTGGGTGTTGTGTGCTTTTGGGTTCTTTTGGTACCACCTGGTCCTGTCAGTAAGAGCCTGCTTTCTGTTTGGCTTTCATTAAGCCTGTTATAGCAGATGCGTGATCATGCTGCTCTTGGCTACAAAGTAGGACTTTGGAGTGTCCAATTAGATCACCTATAGGCATTTAAGTTTGGGGGGCTTTATTACAAAGGAATGTATATCTAAAACAGTAAAACACAAAATAAAAGTAAACAAAGAAACATGGAAGTAAAACAGGTCAGTTAGGAAACAAAAAAAAGCAAACTTAGAATACTTATTAGATTCAACCCACTCTAAACAGTATGTTGGGTTGTAAAGGCTAGCTGGTCACATTGTGTCAAGGAGGAAGAAGAAGTGCCTATAGTGTGCAGCAATATAGCAGGGTCTACTACTGCAGCCAGCAGGCAAGTGTTATTGAAATGCAGATTTCTGCTGATCTAAAGAAGCCTTTGTCTGAGGTGTAAGGCCAGGTCAGAAATCACAGTGTTGTGTCTTTAAGTACAATGTAACCTTATGGGAGGTGCTCTTGTCACTCAGTCCTCATTATCCAATCAGGTTCTTCGTTTGATCTGGCAGTCAGAAGTGGTGCAGGGTTCTTCCTGTTGCAGGATTCCTGCTTGATTTTTGAGAGGAAGTGGTACCAGAGTTTTGTGTTCTGTGCTGTTATTGTATTATCTGGAAGCTGTGCAGAGATCATGGCTGAGCTGGGAAACAAGAACAAGGTGAGTGAAATGCTACTGTCTGCAGATTGGAAAAAACAGAAGATGAGGTGCAAAGACTGGTGTAGTGTGTCCTCCCTGAGTCTGGGTTGGAATGTGCAGCTAGAATCTGTATTATGTAAGGTCCTACATGGTCACTGAAAGTTTGAATCAAGACTAGGCCTCTGAATAACTTTGTTTATGGTCCATTTTTGCTCACAGAATTAGGCACAGGGAGTTGTGTTTAGAAACATTCTTGTAGTCAAATTTAACATGTTTTTGGTACCAAGGAAAAGCAAGTTCTTAAACTTGCAGAGGCCTAGCTTCTGTAGGATTATTTAGAGGGTCAGCAGTTTGGATTCAACTTTATCAGTACTGGCCTGGTAAGGGATTTTATTTAGCCTCACAGGAAGGGAGGAACAATATTGTTGCCAGAACTAGTGACAGACTGTAGATGCACAAATTTGGTTTGTATAAAATAAGACTCAGAGCCAAATATTGGGGAAGGTTAAAATATCAGAGAAAGGAACCACCATAGTCAATTCTTACCAGTTGTCTTGCAACTTCCACAGCCTTGCTCCTCTGTCAGTTGCTTCTAGGCTGCTGACTGTGTTGGGTTTCTAGGAGCCCTTATATACCCTCTCCCATCCAGTTTATAATTAAAGGCATGTACTACTACTCTATTTCATAGCTAGCCTTGAATCTCAAAATCAGAGTAAATTCTGCCTATGGAGTTAAAGGATTAAAGGTGTAGGTCACCATTCCCAGCATTCCCTGTGCTGGGATTAAAGGCATGTGTTATCAAATTTCAGATGTTTATTTTTGTATTCAAGGATCAAGAGTTACCTGAGCTGTCTGCCTAGGATTTGACTGTGTGCTTTTTCTTCTAATATTTAGGTTTTATTAAATATGTCTCATATATCCACAACAGCCTGGTACCATGACCTTGTAAAGATATTCCCAAGGACCTGCTTTATTGACAAAACCATGCTCTTTCTCTAAAACCAGGGATATGCTTAGGAGAGCTGGTTATGCTCTGGAACCAGGAACTTTTGGAGAGCTTGGCTTTAGGTTTCTAGAACCCAGCATTGCTGACATAAGGGTCTATAATTGTTAGTCTCAAGTCCATTGTGGCCTTGGTCAAAAATGTTCATGAGATATACTGTGTTACCCTTGTTTATTGTTTAATTAGCCTGTCCTGATTTTGGTCTTTCATATGATAGTTTCTGTTGTCTTAATAGAAGTCACCTGTTCCTTTCAATTTTCCTCCTTCTGGAAGCAGAATAGAAAATTCTATTTTTAAGAACCTCTCTTAGCATGGGATTTAGCTAGTGCTAGACTTTAACACCTTAGCTTTTAGTTTTTCAACATTCTTCTCTTAGAGAATTAGCCAGAAATGGAAGCCTACTAATATTAAAGGTATTTTTTTCATGTCATCAGTTTGTGACATAATTTCTTAATGGGAAAGCATATTAATTCTACAAAATCCTGGTTTTTTATCTCATGTAAAAAGTGTTTTTAAGACAAGTTCTCCTATGTTTACTCAGGTGGCCTTGATCCCATTCTGTTTCTCCCTAGTGCAATGTTCTTGCTGTCTTTTTTAGACCTCACTTTTTACATTCTTAAACTAAATAAATGCACCACCTCAAATTTTAAAATTATCCATTTGAGTCCTGAAGTCTTCTATTTACTGCAGTCACAGAAACAGTTTAGGCTGTGGAGCATTGCTTCTGCCTTCAGACTAAAAGCAAATATTGTTTAGTATGTATGATAAGGGAGAAGCAGGGTAGGCAAACATCAGTTTAAGTAACCATTGTAAAGAAGGTTCTGATTGTGATAGTTGGAGGCATTTTGTAATTTCTAAGTATATTTTAATTTATGTCACATGAATGATTGTAAAATATTTGTGTGAGTGTAAAGTTTATGAAGGTCATCTAGAGCCAACAAATATTAAATTTGCAATTAGAAAAGCTTCAATTCAGATATGTATAGTCCTGTTATCAAATTTATTTCAACTCAGATGTTTGAGAAAGTGGCCATTGAATGTTACTCCATGTGTCAGTTTACAGATCTCAGCAGCTATTATAAGCATATAGGAAAGACCAATTTATTTTATTAATGACATTACTGTGGAAGAACCTACTCGTTTTTAAAATAAGCATAGCTAAGTTTTTAATGATAAAATACATTATTCTAAATAATTTTACTAATCACATATTGGTATTTTTTAAAAATAGTTTAAGTGAATTACTCTTATCTCTATGTGTTTCTCTTCTTCAATGTTTCTAGTTCATTCATAGTTTTATTCTTTTTATCTCAAGTAATACTGATTATTAAATTTTTTGCCCAAGCATGTGAGCACATGCCACTAATTCTAGCAACTGGAAGAAGCTAAATATTTGACAATGGTACACCATCTTGCCAGGCCACTTAAACTGTCTATTATGAACTAGATGTTATCAGACACATTGTCTTTTATAGCGTAGGATACCCTGATGCTAAATAATTAAGTGTTGCATTGAACACATAATCCTGCCTCTGCTGTGTAGTGCTGGTTGAAAGTCCTGCAAGATCTTCTAGTTTGGGCCTTGACTAGTAAGTGAGAAAAAAATAGACCAGTTAATGTGAGTTACCTCCGATCTCCCTGGCTTTTACTGTGGATGTAAAAATAAAGAGAGACCTGTGCTAGATTTTTAGGCTGGTGACATAACATTGCAGAAAGCAAGAGGCATGACAGTGGACTAGAGCTTCTCCAATTCAATAGTAGATTTTTTACTTCAATTTGCATGTGGAATTAGTTTATCAATTTTAAATGCTCCAAAAATGTCCTAATTGGCCATTTTTTTATTTCCACAGACCACAGCAATCATGACTCTGTAAAATATACTAAACTTACCATATTACTATAGTTACAGTAGTTCAACCAAAATTAATCGGAGTAAAATGTTGTTGTATTGTTTAATAAAACTGTAATTATACTAGTTTTAGGTCTACAACCTGAGGAAAAAAATTAAGAAATTATTGATATGCTTAATACAATATGGTCATAGAATCTGTTTAAACTTTACAAAATAATTTTGGTGATCATAACTACATCATTTTGCTATACTTTTTTGTCTTAAAGCTTTAGCATGACACTATTGTTTTCTAAATAGTGCAATAGTCACACAATAACCTACAGAATTGGGTTGTGTGTTTGGCTGCAGGATTTTTCTGTTATGAAACAATAAAATGGGTAAACACAAAATTTATTGTGTAACCTGCTTTGAAGATAGAACTGATAGACCCCAGACTCAGGGTACTATCCTCAGGAAGGGGGGCCCCAAGAACCCAGACTCCAGGCAGTTGATGTACAAAAGCATGAGAGGTTTGTCTGCTGACGGGCTACCTCCCTGCCTTGGGAGCAAGGGAGTAACCAGGGAGGGGCAATCTCATATCTCTTTTAAAGGCTAAGACCATAAAATCACCATAGCAACTGGGGCAACACATGATTGGTCACTTTAAAGGTCATACTTCAAAGTCATAAGGTTGTTCACAGTAGTCATGGGGTTGCCTTAAGACCAGCTGGTTAGGGGGCTTTTACTACCGGGTTTTGGTCACCACTATTCTGTTTGGAACTTCTGGTATTTTAATCACAGGTTTGACCAGACCATTATGTCCTATCTGAGTTGATTACAGCTATCTGGGCTGGGTTACTCTGTTTCCTGGGGCAGACTTTTAGACTTTTAGTTCCTTGTTCTCATGAGGAGTGCTCCGCTGAATATCTGAACTGAATGCCTGAGTCAAGCCTTAGAACCCTGGATCCTTCAAGAACAAGATATATTCTAGGAGAGTAGAAGAATATCTATAAATATAGAAGCCTTCTAAACTAAGTATATGCATGCTGTGCTGGAAAGGCAGAATTGACAGAACTATGCTTTCTAATTCACATGATCTCTAATAATCCAATAACTGATCTGCTTGTATTCAAATGCACAGCTCAGAGGCATATCAACTTGACACAAGATTGAGTCCCTATACCTCATATAAAGGCTGATTAAGGTATTCATCTGTAGGAAATGAGATCTGATGAGTCAGCTAATGCACCAAGAATTGACTCTTGTCTGAGTACATGAAGCTCCACAAACTGACTATGCTGTTTGATTGTCATCTACATTTTGAAAGTTTACTTACTTTCCATGAAGGTTTCCAGCTGTCATTTCAGAGTCAGTGAGGTCTCAATTGTTAGGGCCAGCTGTCTCTGTGGCTCTTCTCCTCATGATTCTGATAACCTTGCTCATATACTCTTTCCTTCTTCTCTTTCACTGGAATGGAAGCACAAACTGTTGCTTAGCTATGGATATTTGGTTTTGACTCCATCAGTTGCTGAAAGAACATTTTATAATGGCTATTAAGGTAATTATTTATTTGATTATAGGGTGAGACATGTTTAAGCACTCTCCACTATTGATTGGAGTCCTAGCCAGAGCCATTTTAAAAGTTCTTGGGTATTTCTTTAGCACCAAGTTACTCTCAAACACCACAGTGTCTCCTTTTATCAAAGTATCTATTCATTTGTTCTCCCTCTCTGCTAATCTCCACACTTACCCATCCCATTCTGCCATGATCTGTTCCCACTTCCCCTTTCTCCTTCTCCTTCTTCTTATTTACTCACAAGATCTCCTATTGCCCTTTTACAGGGTGATCTATTTATGTTTCTCTTAGGTTCTTCCAGTTAACTTTTTGCTCAGGGATTATGTATTGTTTCCTGGTTATCCTTTGTCTTATATCTAAAACACACTTATGTGTAAGTACATATTATGTTTTATCTTTCTAAGTCAGCATTACCTCACGCAGAATGATACTATCCATGTTAAATATTTTAGTAGTAGAATAATGAAAATGAAGTAAAGAAAAAAGGATGAGGATAAAGCTAAGAAATTAAAAATTAGAATAAGAACAGAGAATTACAATTTAGAAAATATAGACAATTAGAACAAAAAAACTAGAATTAAGACAGAAATTAAAAGACATAAACCATAAAGATCTTTTTCCTTTGTTTTGTTAAGTTATATAAATTATTTCTTTCCTACCTCTTGGGAAATATTTTCTCATATGACCATGGGTAGTAGTTGGGCATTGATATCTCTCCCCTACATAAATTGGATAATTTTAGTTAGAAAAGCTGGCTAGAGACAAGACAAGCTAATGTTAGGGATTCAAAACAATAACAAGTATTTGTGTACTTATTTGGAAGCTGAGTGGTAGGATCCCAATGTCAAAGAAAACAAACATCAAACTAAAAATTTAAACACACATAAAAAACATTGCAACATAGTAAATATTCAAAACATAAAAAAAGCAATTTTCAACTTTGTGTGTGAGAGAGAGAGCTTACTAAAGATTTTGTGTAGAAGATCAAGTTGTTTTATATTTTTAATTAAAATAATCTGTCAAATAAATTTTTTTTAATTTATTTTCTTTCATAAAACTCAAAACTTTTTGTGCATATTGATAGAATCTAACATCTTTATTAATCCATAATTTTAAAGCTTTAGCCTTTCAATTTTATGTTGTCCGGTTTAGCATCTAGAGCATAAGCACACAAGAAATTATACACACAACCCTCTGGGAAGTTCATTATATCAGGTTAACTCTATAATAAGATACCTCCATTTAAAAATAATTTTAGCTTTTATTTAGTTCTTTAAATTTTTTATTTTTATTTTATGTGCATTGGTGTTTTGCCTACATGTATGTCTGTGTAAGAGTGTCAGGTCCTCTAAAACTAGAGCTACAGTCAGTTGTGAGTCACCATGTGCACGCTGACAATTAAACCCAGGGCACCTGCAAGAGTAGTTTGAAAGTGTAGTCTGTGTTTTAACCACTGAGCCATCTCTCTAGGTTCTTTTTTTTTTTTAAAAAAAAACTTTATTTATTTATTTGCCTTGGTGTTTGCCTGGAATTGGAACTACAGACAGTTGTTAGCTGCCATGTGGGTGCTGGGAATCGAACCCAGGTCCTCTGGAAGAGCAGACGGTGCTCTTAACCGATGAGCCATCTCTCCAGCCCCCTCTCTAGGTTCTTTATTCAGTCCACTAACTACAGTTCTAAATGGTGTCTTTACAACTAGAAACAATGTTTACTTTCTCTTTTCTTGGTGATTGGAGTATTGACAAAGATCAATTTAAGCATCAGTTTACCAAGTATTTAATTTAAATAAGTTTGACATATGAATGCCTACCAGAATAAATTAATAAATATGTAGCTTTCCACTATATAAGTACCTATCAATTTTATCAGAACAAATATTCAAATCTTGCCATGTATCTAATGGATTATGTTGTATTTTATATATTTATCAGAGATAACACCAAACACTATGCTTTGCTGTATTCCATATTCTTTAACATTATATAGTATGAAAGGTTTTTTGTAGATATATATAATGAGGTACTGAGATATTTGCTAAAAGTTTGTTATACCTTTAGTTAAGATTATAAAACAAAATTACAACCTAAAAGTAGAGAAATATAGATGACTAGAAATCTCAGTGAATTAGTCATGGTTTTTTAAGAGTTACAAAACTTACAAAATCACTCTCTCTCTCTCTCTCTCTCTCTCTCTCTCTCTCTCTCTCGCTCTCTCTTCCTCTTGCCCTCCTCTTTTAATCTCTCCTATATCTATCTGTTTATTTATCTTTCTATCTACCTGTCTACCTATCTATCTACCTCCCTCCCTACCTACCTATCATCTATCAATCTATCTATCTATCTATCATCTATATCTAACTATCTATCTATCTATCTCTATCTATCTTTGTACCTACCGATCTGTCTTTATAGCCTATTTATCTTGATGTTCAGAACCATTATTAAACTAAGCCCTAGTCTCACTCAGCCTATAATAGAAAATACCCCAAATAGTGAGAATTAGGCCTTATTTACCTTGATCTAGAGGTATGGCCCTTAGGCCTGGAAGACCTATATATCAGGCATGTTCAGGTCAGCCTAAGACCTGGTACTTGCCATTCTTTCATTTTATTTTTTCTTTGCTCTTTTTGAGGGAAGAGCTGACCCATCAATGCTGCCATGTAGAACAGTTCAACTTTCAAAAATTGCCCTAATTTCAATTTTTATATCAGTGACTGTTTGATATACTCCTTAAAAATCCTCTTATATAATCAGTTGCTTATAAATAATTTCTGTTTTACCTGGTGCCCCTGGGGCTATTGCTGCATGCTTGGCAACAGAAGGCATCTACTTTATGTATTAAAAAATATAGGCATCATGATAGGTTCAGGACATACTGGGGCCTGATTTTATATATCATTTCAGTTTGATTTTTTCAAGGTCTTGAAATCTAAGATCTATCTTTAATCTGGATGATTTGAAGTAATATTGACTTTAAGCTGCTTGGTGGCTGTGTATATATTTGACCCCAGTGCTCATGACGCAGAAGCAGTTGGATATTCAATATTCCATGTGAGCCTGGTCTACACAGATAAACCCTGTCTCAAAATAATAGAAAGTAAAAAACTAACAAAATATAAGAACCACTTTAAGTCTGGTTTCATATATAAAAGCTATTTAAGGAGAAATCTCTGACTGAAGTTTTTCATCAACAGTATACCATTATGTAGCATCTGAAACTAGCAGTAAGGTATTTTTTATTTTAACCAATAAAATTTATAGCCAACCTCTTCATATGACAGATAATTCAGAACTACTTATATCAGAATGACCACAATCTTATTTTTACTATAGAAAAAAGGTTAATTCTTAAGGATGTTTCAGAATGGAAATAAGTTAAATTACTGATGGCAGTATAACCCTTGTTTGGGGAGGATGCCTTAGCAGGCCTAGCTACAAATAGAAAGAGACCTCTGAGCTTTTTATTTAAAACCTCAGGCAATAAGTAGATCCCTCGAGGAAAAAACTGTCAATAATTGTCAGATTATACAGCCTTGTACCTCTCCATCTTTGCAGCCTTGTCCTTTCCTTACCTGTATCAAGTGTATCAGATCAGCAATCTGAAAGTAATTCCCTCCATGCCCTGCTGCTTCAGGTACGTTTAGGACACCATGTGCTGAGTTCCATGGGGCAAATCTTTAATAGCTTCAGTCTCAATGTTATCCAGGTCAGGCATTCTCTGACCACAGAGAGGCCCCTTTTCAATTTGGCATACTCCATGCTGCAAACTTCCCACATCTGGGATCCCTGTGTGGTCTCAACATTAAACTTGTCTTCTCTAGGCCCAAAAATGCTCATGGCCTGCACCATTGCCCAATCATTAGGCATGTGGAGTTCCCACTTGTCCACCCTTTTTCACTCTCCATATAAGTGTCAGTTCCTTCCTGTGTTCTTGTTCAAAGGGTTAGGGACCACTTAAGTAGAAGTACTCTTAGTCTGTTCTTTACTGCCAGTCAGTCTTGTGAATCAAAAAAAGGATAAACAGAACCATAATATATAAGACTACAAAGAGAACAAACAAATGCCTTGGCACCTGGAGGAAAAAACAAAACTGAGATATTTGGCTTCCATATCAAATCCAAACCAACCAAGATTTTTCTCAGTTACACAGTCTGTGGTATGTTAGAAAGCTTAATTCCACCATTTACAGACATCTACAAAGTTTGGGCTCATTTACAATTGGATATTCAGAAAGCCAAGAGGCTCATTTATAAAAGAATATCTAAAACATAAGACATAAAACAAATGTAAACTTAGAAAACACTGGAGTAAACACAGGACAAACAGAAAACAAAAATTATAGAAATCAACCAAGCTCACATAGAGGTCCGCACAAGGTAGCTGGCCACATTGTGTCCAGAAGGAAGAAGAGGAAGTGCCTGTGGAGTACAGGAAGTTAGCATTTTCAGGCATTAGAGTCAGGAGAAAGTGCTATTGAAATGCATATCTCTGTCAATTAAGCAAAGGTCTTTGTCTTGAGACAGACAAGGTCAGGAACCTTTATACTGTGTCTTTAAGCACTATGTAATTCTATTGCGGGTGCTCTTCTCACTCTGGTTCCAACACCCAATCAGACCCTCCAGGACACCTACTAGTCAGAAGTTGTGCAGGGAGGGTCCTTTCTGTTTCTGTATTTAGTATTAGCTTCTTAAAGGAGCTGGCAATTGAACTAGTTTAGTGTGGTATGAGAACACTGGCTGGAAGCTGAGCAGAGAGCATGGCTGAGCTGGGAAACAACAAAATGGTGAGTGAAGTGCCTCTGTTCACAGATGGTTTGGAACAAGTGGTGAAGTGCAGAAACCAGTGTGGTGAGTGCTCCTTGGATCTGGGTACGAACATGAAGCCAGGATCTCTGTTCTATAAAGTTCCACATGGTTCTTGGAATGCCATGGACCCAGACCAGGCCCTTGTATAACTTTGCTCTATGGGCTGATTTTGCTCACAAAACTGGGAACAGGGAGCTGTGTGTAGTAATAGCTTTATATTCAAATTCAATATTTTTTTGCTGCACCTAGAAATGCAGGTTGCAAAGTTTGAGGAGGACTATTTCTCCAGTTTATTCTCAAAGTTTAGCACTTTGCATTTCTCTTTTCAATGTAAAATTCATTTTTGGTTAAAATTTTTTTAGTATACAAAATATTTCTCAAATTTTGGGTAGCACTCCACTATTATGGTGTGATGAAGAGTAGAATTTGTAATATAAAAAAATATACTGATGCTCAGGAGATTGTAAGTCTCAAAAAATAAAGCTTAGCTCATGGAATACTGCCTGTAAAACACCCCCAAAACAAGTATATGCTTATTATGTCTGTTAAAGTTTAGGATAGTAAGATATACACAAAATTGTCCAATGGTTTTATACCATTATAAAGAAGCAATTCCTGATTTACAACCAGCCACAAGGCTTAATCTTTTTTTTTTCTGTAAACTATTAAAATTTTATTTAGAACATAACAGCTTACAAGACACATTTGTCTTAACAACAAAAAGGCACAATAATATCAATTTTTAAGTTCAAACATGATTTATCAATAACAATATTCAGTTATAGCTAGATCTTACTGTTACTGTGATTTATAACTCACAGAACATGTATCTTTTTTTCCTTCTTTATTTATTTTGTATTTATCAAAAAAACAGTAAAATGAATTTAAAATGCTGAAAAGTTAACAATAACTATAAAGAAGATAAAAATCATAAGCATGACTTATCAAGGGTGATAATGCAAATAAGATTGCTACACATATATTTACTTTGTAAGGCTTAATCTTATATAAAAGAAAATGACTAATAGGCTCTCTATTGAGAGGCGTCACAAGGAACCTTAAGGCCTTGTGTGGCAAAGAGTTCTAGTGTTTTAAACAGAAAATAGTTTAATCAAAAGGACAAGGTGAAAACTGTATAATAAGTAATAGTTTTGGTAAGGACTGGCCTTATCATGGCAGGCTTTCATTTAGTTTCTCAGATAGGGAGTAGGAACAATTTGATTTGAGCTAGTACATTGTGGTTCCTATGTCTTTAGAGCTGTCCAGAATAGATTGATGTATTGACAGTGAAGCAGAATTTTTTTTTTTAAAAAAAAAAAAAAACAACAAAAAACAAAAACAGACATATTCTTGAGAGAACTGGCAGTGATCTGGAACCAGTGCAATTGTGGTTAGGGTTGCATCAGATTGTGAGAGACCAAATTTTTTCAATATATAGAGCTATGGTTATCAGTCTTAAGACCACTGTGGACTTACTAATATTATTGATACCTTGTGTTCCCCTTATGCAGTATTGTTTTGATTATCATTCCTTAGTCTGTCACATTATATGATAGTTTCTGCTGACTTTATAGTAGTCATCTTTTTTTCTTCAATTTTCTCTATAGAAGTGGTATACAAGGTGCTGTTCTTTATAAGAAACTTACTTAAAATGCAAAACATGTCTAATGCTTTATATTTTTTACCTTTTACTTTTCCTGTGATTCTTATCCCCGCCACCTTCACTTCAGGATTCTGTCACTACAGAATTGACTGATGTTTCAGGTCTTTGGTACTTAAACAATTTTTTGAATATCTTATTTGTGTAACACTTTTCTGCATAAATTGCTAAACTTACAAGTTGCCTTCTCTATTTAAATAACTTAACATTTAACTTGGAGCCTGAAGCTAAAAGCACAAAGATGTTAGCATTGTTTGATTGAAAAATGTGTGTAAGCTGCTTCTTCTTGGAGAATTAGCCAGAGATTGATAATCATTAAAGGTCTTTTTCTTTATTAATTTTCTAAGTGTGTTAAGTGACTTCTCCCTGCGAAGGCATATTAACTTTAGAACAAGTACATTTTCATTCTGTTAGCAAAGTTCTTCTGACACAAGCTCAGTTAAGTTGACTAAGATGGCCTTGATTTCAGTCTGCCCCTCTCTAGTTCAATGACCTGGTTGAATTCTATACTACATTTTCAAAATTCTTAAAGTAAATAGCTTTATTACCTGAATGTTTTAAAATTATTCATTTGGTTTATATAGTTGACTATTCATTGCAGTCACAAGAAAAGAATTTGCATGTGGGACATTGTTTCCATCTTCAGACAAAGCATTCAATAAACTGGATAAAGGACTGACATTATTGTAAAATCAAATTTATATTGTTGCCCTCCTTCAACCAATGTAGACATTCTGGGTAAAACAGTGTGATTCTACCTAACAGTACAGTTATTTTACTGTTTAAGATGTATAGTCTCAAAAAAGCTATGAGTAATCTTTTGTTTGCTCCCATATGCCCTAGAACATATGGCCATAAATTTTATTTTTCAAATTAGTTTTTGAGGTTATTACTACATCAGGCCCACAGTATTTCTCCTGTCTACAAGTCCCACTATTAGTCAATTGTTTGACTAATTAATGGACTGCAATTCCAATGACTGCTCTTTGTTTCCTAATTAATGGACTGTAATTCTCTAACAACCATTACATGGTAACAGTATTTTCTATGTTGATATGACGTTGATATGACGTGTGTTTGGACACAAGATTTTGCAGAAATAAAGCAAAGCATTGGCTATACTAGACAATCAGTATGTATTAGAATTTGTACACAGAAACTGTATGCATTGATGAGGAACAAGGAAGTGCTCTAAAAGAGTAGAAAAATTTCTACTGAAACAAAAATTTTCTATAAATATCATATCTGCCTCTAGAGTGCAAAGGAAAAACTGGTAAGGACTTTGCTTTCTGTGTCATGTGCTCTCTGCTCTTCCACTAGTGGACTTGCTACTATCTTGAGGTTTGGTTATATTAGCCAATGTAATACTCTGTGAAGGCTTAGAAAATAGTAATACCAGTTTTAAATAGCTTGTAGGTTCTTTGAGGTTTTCTTTTTGTGGCTCTGCTTATAACACTGAGGGCAACCATAAGACATGTCATGGTGAGTGTGGAGACCAGTGAACCAGAGCTTGGAGGATAATTTCTGCTGATCTGGCAGATGTTCTATGACTGGGATAGACCATGATCTAGACTGTGGTTTTGTTCCTCCATGTGGTGACCTTAGCAGTGTTCTCTCTTTTCTAAGACATTCTCAGTGTAGATTTTATGGGGGAGGGGTGAGCATGCAATGCTGCCTATGGTAAGTTCTCATACTTGTAATATATGTGTTTAGTGTATACACACATACTTTGCTTTTAGTGGAAATAGAGATTAGACAACTGATAGTCTAGTTTTTAGAAGTTCAGAACATTGTTTAGCAGTTTCAAATGTGTCTTATAAATTTTAGAAATTTTGAGAAACTGGAAGAAAGATGTTTTGGTGATAATTTTGTCTCAATATATGACTAGAATATTTTAAATTTTCTGCTAACAGTTTTTACCTGATTCAGGACTTCTCAGATCCAGGGGAGAAATCGTGTGTCTGAGTTACAGAGATATTTCAGTTTTGCATGTTTTGGGAAAGATTGATAAAGTAGATTTTACATTGTATGTACTAACCCATGTGTTAAGCAATAGACATGAAATCATTGTCAACAATGGTTGGTCACTGGGCACCAGTGAGTCCTTGTTTGGCTGAAATAGCAAGATAATATGACAGTTTGTAGATCCATCAAATGAGATTACCTTTTTCTGCCAGGAGAGCTCTACTTTTGGGGGGGTCTCTCTTCCTGAAAGCAATATCAGGAGTAGAAGGAACAAAAACTTATCAGCTACTGGGTTTCTTTTAATTAATTTTGTAGAAGTTATTAAGTTGCTTTGAATATCTACAAAAATAGATTTATAGGTATGATTACCTTGGTTAAGATCACACTTTTCTGGCTGAATTTCCTTTGCTTAAAATTGACTATGTATATATATTTTTTACTTTTATTTGTAACCTCTTTTATTCTGTTTATTCCTTTACAGATATCATACATATTTTTGATTTTTGTAGCTTTTTAGTAAATATAGAATTTGCATGGTATGAATATGTATACTATTTTTATAATCTTATTGAATATTTCAAATTTTTCACCCTTGTATTTAGTATAAAATTAGTAATTCTATAATATATTTTTTAAAAATGTATTTTCAATTCTATTTAACTTATGCTACAAATTTACCATATACACCATCTTAATATTAATGCATCATGTTCCCATGGATCATTTGTTTGCTTTGTTATGTATTAGGCTTTGCTTTTGTTGTTAATTTGTAAATGATCATGTATGTAAGGATTCCAAGCATAGAGCAACTATGTAGTAAAATCTCATGGTGCTGGGTGAGATAAGAATTTCTGGCATGTAGCAGCCACATTTTAAAGCCTACATGCCTGTGGCAGAGTGTACCATACATGAGGCACACCCCCAGGCATGGCTAATTAAATTTGTGTCCACCTGTTCTCTTATAAAGGTGCACCAGCTAAAGTAGTTTTCTCTTTTCTCCTCTGCTTCCTTCTCTCATACTAGCAAGATAACTTTCTTAAATAAGTTCTTGTGACATATCTGGTGGTGTGCATCTCTTTTTATGTGTAAAACCAATAACGTATACATCTTTAGGGTGATTTGAGTTGATATCCCAGTAACAAAATTAGAAACTTCATAATGACCTTCTATTCTAGATTCAGTCAATTTCACACCTTCTTTTCTGATATATCCCATGTGTATACTTGGAATATTGTTGTGAAAAGGTTTTCTATTCCACTCAGCTCTTCCCACAGCCATCTAGTCCCAAATAATTTACAGAGGCTTATACTTACTATAGACTGCTTATTCTATGACTCATGCATTTACTTACACTCTTAAAGTAACCCATGATTCTTATGTATTTTAGCCACTTGGCTGGTAGTTTTTTTCAGTAAAGCATTCTTATCTTGTTCCTCTGCAAATATCTGGCCTCTATTATTCTCCTCCTATTCCCAGAATTCTTTTCATATTCCCTACTTTTACTTTGTATCTGCCTAGCTTCTAGCTAATCATCATTTCATTAAACTAAAATTTACTTTGTCTAAGATCATAATCCCACTACTTAAGGTATTTTCTCTTACACACAAACATATACAAAATGTGGAGATAAATTTGGTTTCAAAAGTTCTTGTAACTCATAGAGCAATGACAAAAAACAAGTTACTTTTGGTGTATAATGAAATTCATACACTGTTTCTGTAAAAAATTGTTATCTTACATTTTGTTTAGGAAAGTTTTTATTTCCTTATTCTCAAGCAGAGTTTCAGGACATCACCAGTCAAAGAAAACAAGATGATGCCTCAGTGATATAACAAATATTTTTCTTTATTATAAGAAAAGAGATTTTTTTAAATAATCAAAACTTTTACATAAAGTTAAACATCAGAAAGCTTTAATTAAATCTTTCAAGTTTAAGTCAAACAGCCCTCCTTGTTCATTTTATTTCCTATTATTGGCAAAATTCAGAACTGGAGTGCACATCATGAGTGTGTCCTAGTGAATTTATGGTTTTATTTTGAGTAGAATATTGTTGATGTTTGTTAAGATATTTTATATATGTATATCATATATATATATATATATTCTTCTTTGGACAGTGTTGTTATCATTGTCATAGATATTTTTTGATTGTCATTTAAATATGTTGTTGCTTCTTTGGAAAATGATAAATTTTCACCAACTATGTTTTAGAAAAATTTACTATGCGTTTTTTGGGGTTTTTTTTGAATTTAGGAAAGTTCTGTAGAGGGACAGTTTTGGTTTTATTTTGAATTTAAAGGTTTTTATCTTCACATTTCTTTATATATCTGTGTTTCTTAATTGTTGCTGTATTCATGTTTGTGTTTTTGCTTATCTAGTGATTGATATGCTTACTGCAGTAAGTTTTTAAAAAAAATTCTTATATAGTCTCTGTTTTACTTTGCTTAAGCTGTCAATATAATGTAGCTTAAGTTGAGAAACAACAGTTGAAGCTTTTTCAAGATCAGAAATGCTAGTTACTCTATTTGTAAGAAGTTATGTTGATTAGTGATTGGGCTCATCCACTGAGATTTCACTAATTAAAATAAGTGTGCCTGAGATGGATGTGGCATTAATTTTAGGACAAGGAGTTATTAAGCAAGAGAGAAAACAATTAGAAATCATTTTTTTGTAGTTTATGCTTTCAGTTTCTAGCTTGAGGTTTTATCTTAAGCCACCACAATTATCTGGAATTACCAGGCAAATAAACTTTTTTATTACTTGAAAAACAAAATACTCTTCATTATAAATTTTAATTAAAACAGTTTTGTATAGTTAGCTTGAGTCAATGAATATTGCATTGTTAATTAGAAACTCTACTATGCAGAGATGTTCTATCTTTCCTGACACAGTTAGCTTAGCCATTCTTGCCTTTCCTTTTTTCTTATGAAATTACCCATTGAAAGATAGTAGCTTTTTAAAAAACATTTCCTATGATTTTACTGTGCCTACACATATTTGTGTGTACCACATCAATTTCTATTATATAGGCCAGAACTAGATTCTGATTTTCTGCAACTGTGATGAAAGTTGGCTGTGAGTTTCTATGTGACCTCATTTGCATTTCTTAACTTCTGATTCATCTGTGGCCACACACACCTTTAATACCAGTACTCAGAAGGCATATGCCGTTAAATTTTTTGAGTGTGAGACCAGCCTCATATAAAGAATAAGGTCCAGGATTATACAGATAATCCCTGCCTTAAAACTCTGTTTTAAATGTTCCAAGAAATAAAATCAACCAAAGTATAAGATTTATCTTTAAACTGATTGGTACATTCTGGTGGCAGCCTACATTTATAAAAGTTATTAAAGGAGAAAGCTCTGATTCTACATTTGTATCAACACTGTAATGAAGCATCTGAAACTAGCAGAAGGAATTTTTAAAAATATAATAATTAGTTACTAACCTCTCCAAATAATGAAGGTATCCATATTGGATCCAAATAATCCAAACTCTCAGTTTTTCTTTTAGAAACAAAGGCATTTTTTAAAGAAACAAAACAGTTTCAGGATAGAATGGGGTTAAGGTACTGTTGGTAGCTAATATACTGGTAGGGGAGATATCATCACCTGTCTGAGTGAGTAACCTTTGTCTCTGTAGCCACTCAAACAATTCAACATCAGCCCATATCCAGTTTATTAGAGAACAAGATTGAAAGTGTCTTCCCATCTTGACTTGGACCCACTGGAAGTTAACCCCTGTATGTCACTTTGTGTCTGGGAGTCCATATGGCAGTTTTCAACTAGCTCTGAGTCTCAGTTGCACCCTTGTTCAAGCAAGGCCTGAGTTCTAAAGGCCCCCTCTTTATCTTCTGCTTCCTTTTCATTGCAGAGTGTTCCTTATACATTCTTGCATGGGTGACATGCCTGAAACCTATTATGACTGGGCACAAAGGTGATTATGGCTCACACTAGCACCCAGGAATTAAGTGCTAATTAGTCCCAAACCTAGTAATTCTCTCCTGCTCCTCAGAGGCTTCCACTATTGCCTGTGCATCTTTGTAAAGCTAGGGAGCATTTGGGAGTAGGAGTCTCATGAGTCAGAAAAAGGGCAAGCAGAATCATAAGATATAAGACTACAAATAGATTAGATATTCTGGTGCCAGCAGCCAAAACCACAACTGAGATTGCAGCCTCCAAGTCAAGCCAAATAGATATTTCTCAGTTCTTCAGCCTCTCAATATTCTGTAGTTGCAATTAGGCCATTTGCAAACATTTACAAATTTGGGACTCATTTATTTATTTATTTATACTTTAATACTGTTTGGCCCATGTCTTATGCCCATTACTAGCTAGCTCTTTCTTCTTAAATTAACCCATTTCTATTAATCTTCCCGCCACCTCTTACATGTCTGCTCCTCTTGGGGGACCGATGCAGAGTGAGTAACTCCACCCTCCTTCTACCTGGCTACCTCTGATTCTCCACCCACTTCTATGGTGCCCTGCATGGGTCCAAACAGTTATTTATTTACATCGTACAGAGAACATTCCACCACATTTCCTCTTTTCTGTCTAATTAAAAAGGAAGGTTTCAATTTCCATATAGCAAAATTACAAACAACAGAACAGCTCTCAAGCAAGAATTACAGTCACAATATCCAGTCTATTTGTATTCCAAAATTAAAGAGAATATTCCATTATCTACCTTATCACTGTGAGTCTAAAGTTTTATATCTAATATACCTTTTAAACTAAAAAGAACTATACCTACAATTATTAAACCTTCAACCACATCAAAGATCACAGAAGGATATAATATTATGCAAATAAACAGGAAGTGCAAGCAACTTCCAAAGTCTAGAAAATTACAGAGATGACATCTATCTGCCTGGACAGTCACCCAAAGTTCCTTTGTAATGTTGGGGCATCCCTCTTCAGCCATTAGGCCCAAAATCTCTGGCAAACCTTTCAGTGATGCAGGAAATCTGACACAGTCCATCAGTTGCTTCTCCTTGTGTCCTGAAGAATGTCTGGCAATGTTTTCTGCAAAGCAGGAACCTGAAGGACCATCTCGGCTTGTTCTGCCCACATTCAGAGGTCACTTTCCTATGGAACCTGCATGTCCAGTTTGTACAGCATACTATCAAGCAGTCAATACCAGAATAGTTTCTTGTCCAGAGGCTAACTGTTGCCACAAAGTAAATTCCACATGAAGTTTCTTCAGTGCCCATCCTTTCTCTGAAATACATTGGTGCTGCCAGGAACAGACCTGTCTCACTGTCCAGAAAAGTCTAAGGTCTTAAAATATCTTAAATGCCATATTCTGCATGTCTTTGAGGTGTTTGAAAACTACCTATCTAACTGAAATATATCTTTGCATACCTACAAAAACCTAACTAACATAACTATAAGTTTGCTTATCATAGATGACTATTAATCTGCATTTCTCAATTACACATTACAATTTTAAATGAGTTACATCAGCATCATACCTTAATCAAGAGTAGAAAAATACATACAGCATAGCAAAATTGACCTTGATATAAGTTTGTATCAATAAAGCAAAATCCACTTATCTTTTCTAATCATTCCTATATCATGTCCTCCTCCCTCAATTTTTTTTTAAGAAATTGACTATGACCATTAACCATTTATAATGAAAACAAGCATTAATAAGTAATATTTTTGGGAAATTGGACGAAGCTCTTTCTTTTACTACTTCCTGCTGTCAAAGGACGATGACAATCTCATGGAGTTTTGAAGCTGGATCATCTTAACTGGCTTCTTGGAAGCTGAGAATGTTCATTCAGGTGGCCTTGGTAGATGGAACCACATTTGCCTAGAACCAATCCACAGGTTTTGATCTTCTGTGGAGATAAAAGCAGAAACTCTTTTCCCAAGCAACATATTCTTATAAACAGATTTCAAAGTCAAAATATCTTTAAAGTATATGTATTTAGCAGCCCCAGCAATCAACCATGTTTCTGCAGTCAGCTCATTTAAAGTCAAAAAATCAAAAGAAAACAAAACAAACATAATCCAGACTCTCTGTTTATTTGCCATCTTTACATGGCCT
>PVIH01003063.1:114333-133827 GCA_004025045.1 Sigmodon hispidus | reverse complement strand
CTCTCTCTCTCTCTGAAGCCTATGCATATTTTACATACATTGTACCCTGTTTAGAGGTTTTGAGAGTCTAAATCTGTTTTATTGAGAATCCTTACTCATTTTCTAACCCAAAGAGCTTTAAAATGTCTGTATCACTTTAATTGCTGACTCCGCCCCTCTTGGCAGCTTTTCAATATGGCAGAGGAGCCTGCTGCCGGTCTGCCGCTGTCAGCAAAGAGCGGGCTCAGGAAATGCTGCTACGAGGAAAACCTTTTTAAACTGTTTCCTTTCTGTTATTATAAACAGAAACCTTAAATCAATCACACTTGTGCCAATCCTGTCGTAAAACGTATGAGTTTAAGCTGTGTGCCGCGGACACGCCATTTTTAAATTCCTGCCTGAACACTATGCTGTCTCTGTACCATAAATCAATTCAAATACGCAATTCAAAAAACCGTTTTAAACTTTCTCAGGCTTTATGCAGGTGTTCGTGCCCAACGTTGGGAAGCCATCTGTTGTTGTATGTTTTTCCCGGCCTGTTTGGGGCTGGAGGTGTGGCGCCGACCAGTTTGGAACCTGGTCTGTGCGCCCGCGGCTTTTGTCCCCCAAAAGAAATGAATCACACGCTTATATACTTTAACACTGTTTCGCCCATGTCTTATGCCCATTACTAGCTAGCTCTTTCTTCTTAAATTAACTCATTTCTATTAATCTTCCCGCCACGTGGCTCAGCCCGTCGCTGGCCGGTACCTCTTACATGTCTGCTCCTCTTGGGGGTCCGATGCAGCTTGGGGCTCATTTATTAAAATATTCAAAATAAAAACACAAAAATTAAACTAAACATAGAAACCATGAAAGTAAACACAGAATAAACAGAAAACTTAAAACTAACCATAGAAAACTTACAGGATTTAACCCACCTAGTAAAGTATAGTGGTCTGTAAATGCTAAATGGAGAAGGAATTTAAAGTGCCTGTAGAATGCATTAAAATAGCAAGATTTGCTATTGGAAACAAGGGCAAGTGCTATTGAAATGTTTATCTCTTCTGATCTAGATAAGGTCTGTCTGTGGTTGAACATCAGTTCAAGGACAATTGTTCTGCGTCTTTAAGAACTGTTAAATCCCAGGGGAGGTATTCTTGTCACTCAGGCCTTACTAGCCAATCAGACCCTCCAGGTGACCGGCCTGTCAGATGTGGTACTGGGCTCTTCCTGTTGCTAGCTTCAGTTTTTTCTTCAAGAGGAACTGGGGCTAGATATTTGTGTGGTGTGCTGTTTTTGCTTCTATAGAGAGCTGAGCATCAAACATGGACAAGCTGGTGAGTGAAGGGCTACAATCAAGTTGTGGTAAACAAAATAATGAGGTGCAGAAGTTAGTGTGGTAGTGATTTTGGAATGTGGGTGTAAAACTGTACCTAGAATTCCTATTGTCTGAGGTCCCACATGGACCTTAAAACTCCCTGACCTTAGGCAAAGCCTCTAAATAACTTTGATTTGTGGTTAAAATTTGGTCATAGAATTGAGAGTTGTGAGCTGTGTGTAGAAACATCTTTGTAGTCAGTCAACTTTTTATAAGCTGGTTGCCAAAAGTCAAGATGCCTAGTTTCTCTAGTATATTCTAGAAGTTTAGCATTTCGCATTCAACTTTTACTTGTACGACTTATTGATAGGTAATTTTCTGGATGATTTAAAGGCAACTCATGGGTTAGGTAACAACTAATAAGGTGTGATGTAGAAGAATAAAATTGCTGATTGAAAGACTTTATCAATGCTAAAGAGATATTAAATCTCACAAAATAAAATTTAACTAAGAAATGACTGCTTCTAAAACACCTCAGAGATAAGTGTGTATAAGCAGGCCTGTTAGAGATTTTATTGGTAGGATCTATCCAGGATTGTCCAGATATTTGACTCCAAACCATTACAAAGTATCTACTCCTGGTTTTCAACCAACCACTAGGCACAAATTTTTATCAAACAAGTGATTTTAACAAGTTACTCATTGAGGCATGATAGGATGAAAAGCATCCATAAGGCGTGATGTTCCTTAAAGTTCTAGTTTTATTCTTGAGAAAATCATAAGTCTGCCCAATATACTTTTTTGAATTGGTGTGATTTTGTAAATTTTTTGGTACCTTTTGGACCACATGGACTCAAATTAGATTTAGTGTATCATTATTATGCACATTTTTCTTAAAAAAAATCTAATTTGTTTTAATATAAATTTTCTCATATTTTTGTTCCCTATTGTACTAGGTAATTTTTATCTTGGAATAAAACTCAGGCACAGCTCATGCTATGCAGTTTCTCTACATTGAGCTTCTTTCATTATGGAAATACTTCTTTGATATTTCAAAATATTTTTCTTTGTGTGATTTCAGTAAGTATATCACACACTTTGCATCATAACTCTTATTTTTCATATTTTATGAGATAAAATTTTATAATATTTTTTAAAATAATTTTTACAGATTTTACTTTTTCTTTGTGTTTTCTCACATTAAGATATTTGGGCTGTTAAATGACTTCATTTCTTAGGTGTTAAGAGTCTTTTTGCTTTATATATTACATTTTTAAATAAGACTTATTTTTAAATAAAGTTCTCTTGTGGATAGTATTGAGACTTTAAAGAATCAAATGTCTTTCTTTCTGCTATAAAGCCTAAAAATGTTTTAGCTAAATTAAATTTACCTTCAAATAAGTAAATTAAATAATTATTTAGTGATAATTATTTATTATTTAATAATTTATTTACTCAATAAATTCTGAATTTGAAGGTAAATTTAATTTAGCTAAAACATTTTGTGTATTTCAGCTAGTTTTGCTGGTCAGATTTCCTGGAATTCAAGTATGTAGATCAGCCTGGTCTCATACTAGGGTTGACCTTTTTTCCTTCCAAATGCTGGTATTATAGGTGTGTGCAACAGCAAAATGTCTGTCTTTCTGACAAACTAGCTTGGGTCACCCTGTTTGATATAGTGGTGGAGTAGGAACAACTATGATCAGCATGAGGCAAGAGTTTTTTTCAGGGGGAAGCCTCTAAGGGCTTGCTTGAGCTTCTGGCTAATTGTTCTGGCATTTATCAAAATTCAGGTTAGAAATATCTGTTAGGAGTTCATTAAATGCTTTGAACTTTAGTGGTGTTTCAACATTTAGCAATAATTGTTTCCCTATATCAGCTGATTAACAGGTATGCCTAGAGACTATCTGTCCTATTTTCATTTAGGGGTTTGCTCCTTCCTAGATTAAGTCTGCTTACAGTTCCTTTCAACCTTTGCTAGTAACACCAGTATCTGCCATCAAAAGTCTGTTTTGTCTGTCTTTCATTAATTAAGTCTGTCTGGGTAGTTGTATGGTCAATCTGCCCTGAGGCACACAAGGACTGGTACTCTTCTCCTTCATAAGTTTGGTAATTGAAATAAAAATTCTGGCCTGAAATAAGGTGTCCTAATGCTGGCCACACATAATAGAAAAATAAGCATATTATATTTACTTTGGTTATGGGTGACAGGACTCCTAAGAGGAAAAAAATTGAAAATTTAATCACACACAAGAAGCAGCAAATATTTCATACATAAAACAAAAGAAAATGACAGTCACTACCCATTAAAATAAAAGTTTTGTTTGTGAGAGTGTATAGTAGACATTGTGTTGAGGAAGTCTAAATTACACTTTTATGGTAAAATGATATAAATTTTTATTAATCCATTCACTTGAAAAAAGTTCAAAAAACTGTCTTGTGCATATTGTTTTGTAAAATCTAACTTCTTTATTAACCATACATTTAAGCCTTTAGCTTTTCAATTTTATATCTTCAGGCTTAACAACTCAAGGATACACATGTACCTCTGGAAAATACATTAAGTCAAGATGATATTAGAGTATTTCCATTTAGAAATGGTTGTCAAATTTCATTTAATACTTTAAAAATATTTATATATGTTTTCATTTGTATGTGCATTGATGTTTTGCCTGCATGAATTGTTGTGTCCAGATTTCAAGTCTTCTAGAACAAGAGCTATAAACAGTCAACCATTTGGGTGCACAGAATTGAATCTGTGTCCTCTGGAAGAAATGTCAGTGATTTCAAGTGTTGGGTCATCTCTCCAGTCCCATCATTCAGTCTACAATTACAATTTCAAATGCTGGATTTAGGACTCCAGAGAGTTTACTTTCACCTTTTGGTAATTAAACCTTTGATGATGATGTTTTTCTTTTAAATATTAATTTATTTAATTTTAGCAGGTTTGAAGAATTAATGACAAGAATAAAGTAATAAATAATTACTTTCAACTAAGAAGTATCTATCAACTTGTTCAACACAAATAACTAACTTGTGCAATATATTTAATAACCCATACTGTTTTATAAATTTTTCAGTACAAATAACACAGATCATTATGCTTTACTGTTTCCCATATTCCTCAGCTTTATACATTAGCAAAGATTATTTTCTGCAAATGCATATAATATAGTACTAAGGGATTTGCATGAAGTCTTTCTGATGTGTGGTTGGAAATTAAGTAAAAAATTAGGTTCTAAAACTAGGAATATAACTGACTGAAAATCCCAGTGGTTTTTACAGTCACAGAGATAATGTAATGAATCTCTATTTCTCTGCTTTTCTCTTTCTTTTACTCTCTCTCCTGTCTGTATATCTATTATCCATCTATCCATCATCTATCTATATCTATCTATTATCTATCTATCTATCTGTTGGTCTTTCTAGATACTCAAAAGCATTACTTAATCCTATTATAATGATGATAATGGTCACAGGCAACTGACAAAGATAAATTATTGTTTATTAAAGTGTTCCAAGGGAAGTTATAATTGATACATTTGGTATTAAACAGTTGTACAGTTCCTGAAAAGGATGAACTAGTTTCATGAGGCTTCACTCAGCAGGTCAGATACCGAAACTGAAACAGATGCAACTTTGCATATGTGCATTCCAATATTAAACCAGTTTTCCATCAATGCCTCAAATAATGGTTCCCCAAGGCCATAGTTTATTATCAGATACTTGCTGGACAAGAGGCCAGGCTTCTAGGTCAAGGTGATAGTTTCTCCTATCCACTACAAAACTTGGACCTAGTACTCTAGTATTTTTTCAATCAATAATAGTGAATATCCCATGAAGTATTGGCAATAGAAGGCATTTTAAAAGGACTAGAAGACCTAGGCATTTGGGTAACTTATTCATATAGCTTCTTTGTGTCTTCAGGGCCTGTTGGGGCCTGATCTCTGGTATACCATGTCAATTTGTTAATAGATTTCTGGTGTTCATGTTGTATTCTATGATTTTTTGTGTCTGATAACATCCTGCTTATGATAAGGACCTGGGGATACATAGTAAGTTGTTGTCCCTCTGTCAAATATTCAGTTTAACCTAGTGGTAGGAATTAATGGCATATGCTCATATTCTTACTCATCCCTATGTGTGAATACAGTTCTCTGGGTGCCAGTGGCAGATTATTGAAATAACATTATAAGATATTGTATTGTTCCAATTCTCTAATGTTCTTATGGATACTATTCCATTTTGTTATTTTCCCATGTATTGTGTATATATATGTCTAAATGTTTTAGATAGCACTTCACTTCCTAGTTGTGATATAGAGAAATACAATTCATAATATAAATAATTTACCAATGCTTAGAAAATAGTAAGTTTCATAAAATAGTACATGGCTGAAGGATGACTGCCTCTAAAACACTCCAAACTTAAGTGTATGCTAATTAGGTGTGTTAGAGATTAGGACATTGGGATACACATTTGTTCACCAGGACTTTTCAGATTATTGGCTCCAAGCCAAATGAGCAAATGAGCCAAAGTAGTCACTTCTGATTTATATCCACCCACTAGATGCAGACCAATATTAAAGAATAAAAATCAAGCTTTTCAAGATTTCATTACAAAGTCACAACAAACATTAAAACCTGTTGTACCATAAATGTTTAGTTTTCTTCTTGAGAAATACAGAGTTCTTCTAGATGGGTAATATGACCCTAGGTGACAATTATTTGGAAAAGTTAAACAATGTTGTGTTAAGAACAGGCCTAATCAAGCAAGACATTAATTTAGGCCTTCAGACAGGCAGAGGAAACTTTCTTGTAATATCTGATAAAGGCCTGGAGCCCAGGTCATGTAAGCTTTTCTAAGGGCCTTATATAATGACAGTCAAACAGAATTATTTCCCTAAAATGACAAATATGCTTGAAAGAGCTCACAATGATCTAGAATCAGGACTTTTTGAAAAAGTTTGATGCAGATCCTGAAAATCTAATCATTTTTAACACATGGGGCTATAATTGTCAGCCTCAAAGCCATTGTAGCCTTAGGAAATAACATTCTTGAGATACCCTGCGTTCCCTTTGTGTATTATTAGTTGATTAGCCTCTACCTAATATTGTCCATTTGTATGATAGTTTCTGCTGACTTTTTAAAACTCATCGTTTTCCCAATATATTCTGAAAGTAGTATACTAGGTGCTATTCTTAAGAAGCTCACATGGCATGTTAAATAGATTATGCCAGACTTCTATACCACAAGTTTTATACTTTAATGTTCTACTTCTCTAGTCATGTTATCCCCTGCCATCTTCACTTTAGGACCCCATCACTTAAGAATGACGTATTGTTTTAGATCACTGGTACTTAAGAAACAATTCTATGAATGTCTTTGATGTTTAACTCACTCATCTGCCTTAGTGTCTAAACCAATAAGTTGTCTGTCTCTATTTAAACACGAAACATGATCCTAAAGAACGCAAATGTGCATAATAAAAATGTGCTCAGGATATATCTTCTTTGACTATTAACCAGAGATGGAAGCATAGTATTTTTAAAGTATTTTTAATTAATCTCTTAAGTGTTTTAAGTGATTTTTCCATAAGAAGGCATATTAATTTTAGAATACTTGCATTTTCATGCAGTAAGAAAAGTGTTTGAGATGAGCTCTCCTATGTTTTATGTTGACCCAGGTGGCCTTCTTGTAAATGGTCTTCCTGTGGAGGAGAATACTTTGCAGCTCTCTCAGGAAAGTCCATGTTTCTTGTAATACCACTGTCCATTTTTGACATGTAGGAATGCTTTTGATATGCAGTGGGAAGAAAAAATAGAAAACTGAAATTCTGGTTTCTAGAAGTCCTAAATATTAAATTCTACTTTCAGGTTTGTTTTATAAATGTTATAAATTGTTTGAAAAATAATAGAAATATGGTATTGTGAATCATATTTTATCAATACATGATTAGAATGCTTCTAACTTTCTCATACTGCTAGGTGCAATGGTGTGTTTCAGTGAAGTTTGTTCAAGGGAACAAAATGAGTTTTTGAAATTCAGAGGTTTTCAGGTATGCATGATGTCAGTCAGGTAGGTAGTATCATAATTCATGTGACAGAAAGCAGATTTTAAGTTATTTTACTATTTTGTTTTTGGAATAAACATCAATAGGATTAGTTTTACCTAAAATCAAAGGAGGTATATGATACTGCAGAGTCATAAAAAGGATCCCTTCTTATTGCAGAGAGATTGAGAAAGAGAGAGTTTTAGAGTAGAAGACTTCTCTCTTTGCTACAAATATCAATAGCTTGAGGAACAGAGAAAAAGTTTTAAGGTTTCTTTGAGTTAATTTTTTTCTTGTAAATTGTGAGGACTTTTTGATTTCCAAACACATAGACTCATAGGTACCTGAATAATATTGTTCAAAAGTGGCAGCCTTTCTGTTTAAGCTTCCTTTGGTATTTTGTTTAATACTTGACTATATTTTTCAGCTTTTATTCTTGTTTCTTCTATCTATTGTCTTTTCTCATTAATATTGTAGACATTCTGGATGTAGCTTTGTGGAAAGTTTATAATACATGTTATATCCTAATCTGTACTATTTTTTATAATCCCACTGACCTTTTGCAGTGTTTTCACTATAAATGAAAGTAGCTTTGTAACCAGTTTTACTCTTGTGAAACTTGAAATGTTGCCTTTGATTATATTTATTTTTGGTAGAAATTTACCATTTACAACATATTTATTTTAATGCATTATATTCTCATGATATATTTATTATTTTTTTAATCTGAGAAAGATTTTAGTTTACTAGATAAAATATGTTATGGGTTTTGGCAGGTAAAAGATTTTTATTTTTGAGAATGACCTGGGTTCTCTTACCCACACTCAAGGTGAAAAGCTCAGAATTACCTAAACTTTTATATTTATTATACATATGGAAAACATTATCAATTATGCACAAACATATATAAGAATTTCCATAAACTTGTTTTCTAAATGTTTGACTAATAAAGCTCTTAGAGTGAAACAATTTGCTTTAGGTTTTCACTAATTCTTTGAAAATCTGTTATCTTAAATTTTTGTTTTGAACACTTTTATTTCTTAACTCTGATTCAGACTCACCATTCCACATAAACTCACAATGTTTTCTAAGAGTTTTTAACAGACATCCCTTTTTTTTAAGAGAATGAGATCTTTTTAATGAAAATATTTTCACTATTTTCCACAATGTGAAGCATGAGGAGGTTTCAATCATTTGTTTCCATTTTTAGTGGAACACCCTACTCACACAGCCCACTTATCAAGTATTGGCAAAGGAGAGACAAGGTGTATTGAATGATTCCCAGTCAGTAGTTCCTTAATTTTGATTAGAATCTTTTCATTCTTCTTTAAAGGACTATGGTATATATTTGTCACTATGCCTTTATGTTTTTTTTAAGTGGTGGCATATATGAGTTTAGTTTTATTATCATCTAAATTACATTGTTTCTCTGGAAAACAAAGTATCTTCAACAATTTTGTATTCAAAACATTTCTAGTTGCAAGTTTCTTGAGGATATATTACTTTGAGAATTTTCTGTGAAGAGACAGTTTTAGAATTTTTTTATCTTAGAGGCTTTCCTCTTCTCATTTTCTTTCATATCTCTCTTTTCCAGTTCTTGTTATATTCTTGTTTGGATTTTTGCTGCTTAAGTAATTGAGCATGCACTTTATCCCTGGAGATATATATTTTTATTTTGATTGATGTGGCCACGCTTCACCACTCAGTTGCCAATATCTCTAAGTAAGTGCTACTGGGCAAGATCAATGAGCCAGTTCAACAAGAGACAATGACAAAGCAAGAGAAAAGTCAGATAGCATTTTTTAAATGTTTTCCCTTTATTTTTAGTTTGAATTTCTACCCTAAGTTTCCACAAGCAGGGACTGTGGCCTAGTGATATCAAAAAGGATAACTAATTAAATACCTGACTTTCTATTCATTACAGAATTTAATCACAGCAACATAGAAAGTTGAAATAAAAATTGTACCTCAGATGACACTTTTGAGGTGCAAAGGACTTAAACTTTCTAGGCCTATTTGTACTAACCTGAATGAATTTGTTGTTGTTGTTGTTGTTGTTGTTGTTGTTGTTGTTGTTGTTATCTAGCCCAAGAAGGCCACATATTCATGGCAGGTTTCCTCCCAGCTTCTCAGTGCTGGGTTATATACTTCTATGAATCCTTAAATGTTGGTGTTAGGTCACAAGACCTAGTTTTACTTTTAGAGTTTGAAAGGAATGTCGTTAAGCCAATGAGAGCTATATTAATGAGGCTATAGAGACTGAGGGCATTTGTTGACATACATTGTGCCATTCATACAATTGGAGAATAATATGTTAGATTTAAAAACAAATGTTCACCAAGTGTGGAGTACTGGTACTCAAAGTTGCCTGTAAGTCTGGATTGAAAGAAGAGCTTACACAAGTTAACTCAGCATCATTTGAAATATGCTATGCTAAATCATAACTATTAAATCTTAAATCCCACAAAATAAAATATTAAACAAAAATTATTTATTGTTGATATTTTTAATTTACAACTTTAGAAATATTTACAGAATAAGAAACTTTTAACTTTCTTGACCAGGAGGGGTCATGAGGAGAAGGGAGTTTGAATGATAAAAATTGAGACTTTATTCTATAAAAATAAAAAAAAAGAAAAAATAGACTACACAGTGAAAACAATGAGTGGAAAAGAAAACAGGATAAAAAATTTAAAATGTAGCCACATTACTTTGTGGACATTTCTCTTTAGGAATCACACAAAATAAACAAATTTTCATTTTACAAAATAGTAACTCAACTTGCCTTCATGTGGAACCTTCACACTGTAATGATTATTAGCAAGTACATGTATTTACTGTTTCTTAAAGTTTAAGGCTTATTCATTATGTGCCTATACTAATGAATGATATCATAACATTTACACATCTTAAGGTGCCAATTTTATCCTGTGGGAAAACATCTATCTAATGTCCAGCATTAAAAAAGTTTTAAACTAGTATACTATATACATAAAGATATATTGAATTTGGGTAATTGTAACCACATTTGCTTTAGATAAAATGATTTTAAGCATTAACTATCTCTACTCATGCAGTTCAACTAAGATGTTAATAGTAAACCTGACTTAGTACTTGCATGTTCAAAAAGCAATCATACATAACATTACATTGACAGTGACTTAAGGTGAAAGCAATTCACATGTACTAGTGAGATTTTGAGTGACATATCAGGTAAAAGCACATCCTACACATAAAAACACATCACACATAAATAAGCACACACTATTAAAAAATGACATAAACACATAGAAATATGTACAAATATGAAAATACACAAAAAACACAAATAGACAAACCACATAAACCCAACACAAACACAGAAAAGTACAGAAAAATACACACACATACATACACCCACACAGAAACAGTAGTAATATTTTAAGAACACTTAGGGGGCTGGAGAGATGGCTCAGCGGTTAAGAGCACCGTCTGCTCTTCCAGAGGACCCGGGTTCGATTTCCCAGCACCCACATGGCAGCTAACAACTGTCTGTAGTTCCAGTTCCAGGCAAACACCAAGGCAAATAAATAAATGATAAATAAAGTTTTTTTTTTTTTAAAAAAAAAAGAACACTTAGGATGTGGGTTAATAAATTTACCTAAAAATGGATTTTTTTTCTTTGTCATTTCTGGTTTATATGACAAAATAGCATGTTCTTAGCAGTTCTGACTTCATAAAACTAGTCTTTTTCTGATGGCCGTAAAACAAATATTTGCAAAGTATGATACTTAGAAGAATTTGCCCAATTGGAGGAAAAGATGTATGACAGAATTTGCATTTACTATTACTTTCTTAAAATACTTTTAAATTTTTATCAGTACCATATAAGTTGGAAAGTGTAAATGATGGAGGCAGATGCAGAGATCTATGGCTATCAACCATGCTGAGCTCCTGGTGTCCAGGTTCTGAAGAGGGACAAAAATGGTTAAAGAATGATCAAGATCATAATGAGGACATCCGCAGAAACAGTTGACCTTAGCTAGAGGTATTTCAGGAACACTGGTCTGACATCTGTGGAATGTGAATGAGACTGAATCAATCCTCTTAAAGTGAGTGACAGTTGTTTAGTAGCTTGTATAGATTATGTTTACCTTGGCTGTGGGACCAGGATATATTCTTGGTGCATAATTTGAATTTTTGGAGCCCATTCTCAAGGAAAAATACATTGCTCAGACTCAATCCAGTAGCAAATGAGCTTATCCTACCTCAGTTCCATATGGCAGTATTTTTTTGAGTCCACATGGTAGGCCTTGCTCTCTGAGGAGTAAATGAGATGCAGTTGGGATGCAGTAAGAGGGAGTGGTAGTAAGGAAAGTGGAGGAAACTGGTTGGTATGATAAAAGGGAAAAAACATTAATCAAATTTTTTAAAAGAGGATTGATGGTAAGACACTGAAATTTCTAAAAATTGTTAAATTTGGGGCTGGAGAGATGGCTCAGCGGTTAAGAGCACCGTCTGCTCTTCCAGAGGACCAGGGTTCCATTCCCAGCACCCACATGACAGCTAACAACTGCCTGTAGTTCTAGTTCCAGGCAAACACCAAGGCAAATAAATAAATAAATAAATAAAGTTTAAAAAAATTGTTAAATTTAACTAATAAAGAACTTTAACATTCATTTTGTTTTGATTTCGTTTGTACTTTTGGACACATTTTTTTCTCTTTAGTAAATTTTCATGGAATTTACCTTCATACCAGGCTGGTTTTGAACACAAAGGCAGATCTTCCTGCCTCTGACAACCAAATGCTGGGAAGAAAGACTGAAACCACTATTCCTGGGCTTTGTTTTATGAATCTTAGAAAGAATCTCAATATGTAACTTTTGTGGGTCTGGCATTGCTGAATATAACAGCCTGGCTTTAAGCTCAGAGGTCTGGTTCCCCTAATTCCAGAGTACTGAGATTAAAGTGTATGTTGGCACACTCAGATGAACTCTTTTATATGACAACCAAATGCCAATGTTGGTTCTAATTTGGTAAAGTAGAATAACATATGTGGGCTAAAAAATTTGCACCATGGGGCTGGAGAGATGGCTCAGTGTTTGAGAGCACTGATCTTCCTGAGGACCTAAGTTCAATTCTCAGCATCCACATGGCTGCTAACAACTGTCTGTAATTCCAAGATCTGACACCCTTACACAGTTATAAGTGCAGGTAAAATACCTATTCACATAAAAAAATTTTTAAAAAAAATTTGCACTACATTTTTATACTTTGAGACCTGGTGTTTCCTATGCCTAGTTAGCTTTGAACTCCATATTCACCTGAAAATGGCCTTGTCTTGAAGCTCTTAGTCTCACATAAGCCATTATCTAGCTTTTGACATAAACATACAAAATGTAAAAATGTTCACTTTTTTTTCATACTGCGTAGAGATTCTTTTTTTTTTCAGAGATGAATAATTTTGTTTTTTTAATACCGGTCTGTGTAATTTATGTTGTTTTTATCCTCTCTGCCTCATATTAATACAAAATGATTTTAAATCATTATTGTTCCTCAACTTTTTTTGAAGGGTTTAGTTGGCTTTGAAGGATTATTTGCATGTATTAAATTTCCCATTAATCTAGACAATTTTATTTTTATTGCTCTACCACTGAGTAGCTCCCTTTCTAAATATTTGAGACTTAAAAATACTTTTTAGTATGATTTTAGTAAATCAATCAATCAGTTAACTTAATAAATCTTTTGTATTAGATTTTATTTCATTTATTGTTTTCTCAAAGCAGGTAAACTGTGCTGTTAGATGGCTTTGCTTCTTAGATTTTAAGGCTTTTTCATTTACATTTCATCTTTCAATAACACTCAAATATTTTTTGTGGATAGTATTGAGACTGTATGTAAGAAAGTGTCTTTCTTTTAGTTACAAAGTCAAAGATGTTTTAGCATAATATATTTGCTGTTTCTCAATTATTAATGAATAAATTAATGGATATATGTGAATTAGTTTTTGTTGAGTAATTTTGCTAAAGTTCTTCAATGTAGATCATGCTATCTTCCTGCTACCTTCCAAAAGCTGAGATTACTTGTGTGTACCTAGTAATTCATCATTTTTGTTTCAATTATTTTCTCCCAAAATATATGTCTAAATTAATGTCTATAAATTGCACCAAATGTAAAGTCTGATAACAAATTTAGCTCTTACTTACAAGCAGTCAATCATGTAGAAGAAAATTTTATTTTCTGTACTTAAAAGTTAGGATTTTTGAGTTCAGATTGCTTAAATTGAGAATATGAAATTATGAAGACATTGTTTGTGTTTAGGTGAAGCTGTCATTACATTTTAAAATAGTTACAGTGTGCCAAGTAGGTCCAGATATACACAAATTAAGAAATAAAGATTTCCTGCAGTCCAAAAATATGTTTTTCTTCACCACTGAAACAGGATGTATTACATCAGGCACACTCAGTATCATAGAACTACACCTTCTTAGCCAGCTTGTCATTAAGACCTGTTTGATGCTTGCTATACAAACATGTGCACTGATTTGAGAATGAAAAGAGCAAAATATTAAGAATATTAAGAATAGCCAGAATCCAATGGTTTCAGCTAAGTGAAACTCAAAATGCAATCCTACCAGATGTTTTTTGTACTCTTGCCTCTGTGTTTAAAGACCAAAACATTATGTAACTACTTCTGACTCATAATTTTCCTAGAATATTTTCTAATGAAAGATAGTAGCTTTAATTTTAGATTTTTTTAATTTGACTTTGCCTATGCAAATGTTTGAATACCACTTGGATTTTTGTTACCTGTGGAGACCAGAAGAGAATTCAAGATTTTCTGCAACTAGGAATAAAGGTGGTTGTAAGTTTGTATGTGGATGCTGAAAATTAAACTTAGGTCCCCTGGAAAAGTCATCAGTGCTCTTACTTGTTGTGCATTTGCTCCAGTTCCACAGTTTTTGCCCCATTATAGGAAATCTGTTTGATATTTTTTCTGTTTGACATAATTGCTATTGTTTGCTTAATTTATTATGACAGAATTTTAGGTAGCTTCTACAGACCTTGACCTCATTTGACTCCTTGAACTTTTGATTTTTATTCTACTTTCAAGTAGTTCAGGGATTACAAGTGTGCACTACTACCACAGCTGTTACATGTGTTGTGGGTAAATTATTGCAGGTTAATCACCAATTAGATAAGATGCATCCCAAACCCCTATTTATAATTTTCATGTGCAGTTTGTATGCAAACTATAATCTTCTGGTAATCAGAAATTCTTACTGTGTATATCCATTCCTAAAAATGCTGAAACATAGCGATATGTAATTTTCATTTTGAGAATTATTTTAATTTAAACTAGTAGTTTGCCACTTTGAGATTTTATTACTAAATTGAATAATGCTCAAAATGATTCTTTTTAAATTAGAAAAAAAGTGAGAATGCCAGTATGACATGAGCAAACTTTGGCTATTTATGATTTTTACAAAAAATTAACTTTTAAAATAAAATGTTTTTCTCCAATACTTGTGATTGTAGTTTAAAGTCTGTTTTGTTAAATATTAGGATATCTACATTAGCTTGCTTCTTAAATCTATTTAATAAGAATATCTTTTTCAAACCTTGTCCTCTGAGATCTTTGAAGTTGAGATGTGTTTCCTGTATGTGACTGAGGGATTGATCCTGCATTTTATTCATTCTATTAGCGTGTGTCTTTATATAAGACAATTGGGTCCATTATATTAAATCATATTAATGTCCAGTTGTTGTTAAATCCTGTTGTTTTTTGTGGAGTGTATACTTTTTCCATCTTGGGGTTTTTGCTGCTTGTGATAATCTATGTTTTGTGTTTCTGTGGGAATATCTATTTTCCTTAGATGAGATTTTTCTTCTAGTGGTTTCTGTAGGGTTGAATTTGTGTATAACTATTGTTTAAATGTCATTTTTTCATGTAACATCTTATTTCCTCCATCTATGTTGATTGGGAGTTTTGTTTGATATGATAGTCTTGGCTGATTTCCATAGTATATTATTGTCTGCATAAGAACTGTCCAAGCAGAGTCTCCATTGAGAAATTAAGATTTACTCTAATGGGCCTGTTGAGAACTACTCTGATGAGTTTGCCTTTATACCTTGCTTAGCTTTTGTCTTTTGCAACTCTTAATATTACTCTTTTTATTGAGTATATCTAGTGGTTCAATTATTTGGGGAGGGAACTTTTCTGGGATATACAGCATATTGGTGTTCTGTAAGCTTCTTTTATCTTCACATTTACTTTGATTGGGAAATTTACTTCTTTGATTTTGTTGAAAATATTTTCTGTGCCTGGTATTCTTCCTTTCTATCTATACCTATTATTCTTAGGTGTGTTATTTTTATTGGGCTCCTGATCTTGTGGATGTTTGTGTTATGGCTTTATTTGCTTTAGTAGGTTTTTTCTACTAACAACTATACTCTCTATTGTATCTTTCATGAGAGAGATTCTCTCTTGTCTCTTTTATTCTGTTGTTTATCCTTGCATTTCAGGTTCCTGATTGTTTACTCAGATATTTTATTACTCATTCCCTCAGTTTGTATTTTACTTATAAGTTCTATTTCAATTTCTGTGTTTTAAAGTTTTTCATTCAACTTCTCATACCTCTCATGATTATTTTTGCTTTCTTTGGGGTATTTATTGTTTATTATTATTTTTTTTGTTTTTCTCTTCAATTTTTCTAAGGGAATTTGTAGTTTTACATTAAAGACCTCTATTATCTTTTTTAAGTTATTTTTTAAAATGATTTTCTTTACCTTTTCCACCATATAATATTCAGGTTTTCTCATTGCCAAACTGCTGTTTTCTGGTGAAAAAATATTACACTTTATGCCATTGTCTGTATTCTTGCACTGATGTCTACTTCTTTTTTTGTTTTTGTTTTTGTTTTTCTAAATTGGTGCAAGCAATGCCAATGATTCATGTCATAATTCTTGGTCCAGTCTGCTTTGGCTGTGAGTGTAAATCAGGAGCATTTTTTTCAATAAGCTTCTGGACCAAATACAGTTGATTCATTCTGTGTCCTAGGGTGGTTCTGAGGTCTCAGTATAATCAGTTTGTTTAGGGCAGGGTCCAATAAATTTGTGACTTTAGATATTTGTCTGAAGAATTCTTCTCTGATGGCCTGGAATTTGCACAACACTGAGAGGTGCCGGGTGGCACAGTTCATTCCTATGTCATATAGACTGGACATAAAAATGTTAACTGTTGAGTCATTTGAAATAGTTTCCTCTGTTGTAGTACGTTTTTCCTGGCCATTTTGGGTCTGGGAGGTTTGTTACCTGGTGCATGTGGCAGTTTAGAACCTGGTCTGCGGTGGCTTTTGTCCCCCAAAGAAAATGAAATCACACGCTTATAACTTTTACACTGTTTGGCCCATGTCTTATGCCCATTACGAGCTAGCTCCTTCATTTTAATTCAATCAATTTCCATTAATCATTCCACCACGTGGCCCACAGCCCGTGGCTCACTTGGATTCCTACATGCTTCTTCTTCGGGGGATGGATGGAGACTGAGTAACTCCACCCTTTCCTAACTGCCTGCCCTCTGATTCTCCACCCACTTCTATGGTGCTCTACATAGGCCAAAACAGTTCCTTTATTTACATTATACAGAGAACATTCCACCACATTCCTCAGATACCCAGCTATTAGCCACATTTGCATCATACAGCAGGTATAAAAACCAAAATAACACTATACTCCTAGTAAATAGATACACTATGCTAAACTCTGTGATAGTTCATTTAAGCTAAGTTATCCCTGTAGCACACATTGACCTCAATCTCAGCCTCTTACCTCCCTAGCCTGCTGAAATCAAAATGCACAGATGTGTGATACCCAGTGATCCCTATCACTTTTTCTTGAGTCAAGATCTTGCTATGTATCACGTTATTTTGGAACTCACTATGTAGTCTAGGTTGCCTCAGGCTCCTGAGTACTGCAGTTACAAACATGACATACCATATCTGTCATCATCATTAGTTTTTTATTTATAGCATACTTTCTTTACATTAATTTATTATTTATACTCTTTATGTGTGTTCACAGTTTTGCTTAAGCTATGTGACTGTGAAGGGCAAAGAAGAACTCTTTCAAATTCTTTTTTGTTTTTCATCATGTGAATTCTAGGAATGAAACTCAGGGCTGCAGATTCATGGGCCAGTGATTTTGTCTCTCAAGCCACCTGAAAGATGTTCATATCTCTAGTGCATGGAACTCACACTATGCTTCTCAGGTTCTATCCAAAGTTGACCACAAAGTCTGTTCAATGTGAGGGTGATTATCTGCATTTTGTGAATAACTTTTCATATGTCCATTGTTATAATTAAAGTTTTATTCTGTGACAATTACAGAAATATGTAAAAATGTTAAGAAAATAAACCACTAGTTCCTCAAGCCTCTGTTTTAACCTGCTCAATGCTATATTAGTACACAAATATACGAGATATAAATTTAGAATATTTAGCTTCTCCAGCAATTTTACTTGGTGATTCTGTATATACAGTATATTCTACCGACTGATGATACCTAAAATGAAATTATGTAACAAAGTAAGAATACACTAGTAACGAGCATGGAACTAGATTAGCCAGTACTTCTAGAAGCCCATGGTGGCTCAATCTATATGAATAGTGAAAGGTGTATGAGACATTACCAACTTCTTGATGGAGGGAAGAATTATACTTGTTTTTCTCAAGTTGGGACAATGAATGTCTTTCAAGTCTTCTCAAATTTGAAAGTTTACTTCAGTAGCATTAATTATAATTGGTATTAAGATTAAAAACCTGAAGATAGACATTAATATAAATGCTAAAAGATGAGTAAAAGATCCAGACACTAGAGAGACTTTTTTGATCTAATAAACTTTCAGACTGAAGGGTGTGGGGATTCATTGCAGAAATGTAGCAGTCTATTCTGGTGCTGTAAGGGAGTCTTCCAGCAAAGGTATTCCAGTGCTCCTTTGCTCCACTTTTCCAGGCAGTTTCTCATCTGCTCTAATGAATAAAAGTCTGTATCCAAAACTCATTTAATAAATTTATTTTTGAGATGAGATTCTTCTGCCAAGGCAAAAACAAAAAAGATAGCTGCCAACTCTACAGTCCCAGGGCTGATATAGGGCTCCTAAGGTGCAGAAGATTTCTAGGGAGATTTTAAATATGAAATTTAATTAGATTTTAATACTTGAACTTCAAAACTCAGATATTGTCAGAATGCTATCCTTAGGATTTCATGGTTTGCAGCTCAGTTGATAAAGAATAAAAATTGTTTCTTTGACTCTGGTTTTAAATCTAAAATGTGTTTCTTTTAGGGGAATATTTAACATTTTTTCTATGTTCTGGGTCAGAATATATTTCTTTGACTGGCTCTTTTTCTCTAAACATAGGGCTTCATAAACTTAAATTTTCGTTTTGGAGTAAAACTAAGGCAGGGCTCATGCAGAGCTTTGCTACCATTAAGCTGTTTCCTTTTTATAAATACTTGTTTGATATTTGAAAACATTTTCTTTGATATTGTTTTTGTAATTATATCAAGCATTTTGCTTAAGAAACCTTTCATATTAATTTTACTTGATTTGTACATTTTCTTACAATAGGATTGTTGTGCTGCTAGATGACTTTATTTCTTAGTTTTTAAGTGTCTTTCTGTTTTCTCTATTCTATCTTGGAATAAAATCTCAAAATTTTCTTGTGAATAGTTTTGAGACTACATGGAAGAAAGTATTTGTTTTAGTCACAAAGACTACAAAATATCTTACTTAAAGTACATTTACCTTGTTTTTATGTTTTTAAGTAATGAATAAATCAATATATCTGAGTTAGTTTTGCTGAGAAAGATTTATCATGTAGTGCATCAAATACAAAATCTGCTACCAAATGTAGCTCTTGCTTACCTGCAGTTTGTCATTTGGTTGAATATTTCCTAATCATCAGAATAAAGTTGAGATACTTAAATTAAAATTCTGAATTACTTAAATTCAAAATACATTTTCTGGGGCTGGAGAGATGGCTCAGCGGTTAAGAGCACCGTCTGCTCTTCCAGAGGACCCGGGTTCGATTCCCAGCACCCACATGGCAGCTAACAACTGTCTGTAGTTCCAGTTCCAGGCAAATACCAAGGCAAATAATTAAATAAATAAATAAAAGTGTTT
>PVIH01003063.1:0-114233 GCA_004025045.1 Sigmodon hispidus | reverse complement strand
GTCCTCCTTGTAGTGACATTCAGTGCTTTGCTTAGTCTTGTTCACATTTGGAATCTAGGTAAAGATTAGGGTGACCAAGAGATTGAGCATAGCCAGAATCAGCCTCGTAAATCTACTTATGCAATCTCAGTGTTTATTTTTATACTACTACCTCTTTATATTTTTGTAAAGTAAAACATTATGTCACCATTACTGCCTCAATTTTTATTTAAAATTACTTATTAAGACAGCATCTATTTGTATTTTTCTATGTTTGTACTTTGTATAAATATATATGTGTTTTACACATATAGAGGCCAGATGTAGATGATTACCTGCTTGCAAATGTGATTATAGATAACTTTAGCATCTATGTGTAATCTACATGCATGTTAGAAATTAAATGTAGGTCCCTGAGAAAATTACCAATTCTGTCCATGGCTGAGCAATTTTTCTCATCCCTGCATAAAAAAATCTGTTTGACCTTGTCTTTTTTGACATTATTGCTGTTGATTTTTTTTTGAGACAGCCTCTTAAGTAGCCAATACAGACTTTAACCTCATTTTAATTATGAAACTTTCTATGTTTTAGTGGAGTCTCCACTAAAATGCAAAGATAATTATAGTAGGTCTGCCTTTTTAATTTCTTGGTGTTATTTCCTTGCAGCTATTAATATTCCTAGATTGTTCTAAATTTTTAATGTTTGAATTATGAGGTAGTGAAAGCATTTTTTGTTTTTGTTTCAATGTATTTGCAGTTCTTTATACTTCTTTTTTTATTACTATTATGAACAAAGAAGTCACACTTTCTATCCCTGTATATCCTTATTCAAGGTCCCTTCCCCCTGCCACCACATCAGGTTATTCTTTCTTCTCCACACCTCCCCATAACTTCCCTAGGCAGGCAGCTAACAGCTCCATGGTCCCACTGACCCAATATTGCTTAGTTGCTTCTCCACTCCTGGCAAATCCAGGTTTGTCCCTCTTCCCTCAAGAGTGATTCAGGTGTTCCTCTAGGGGGAGTGAGATCCAAAGAGTCTGTCCAAGGTGTTTCTGATCCCAAGCTGTTTAGTGGTTGTGGTTTGCAGCTTGGGCATGCTTGGCTCTTTTCTTGTTTGTTTAGAGACCACTAATGAGAGAGTACATCCCCTGCTTATCTTTCTGAGTTTGTGATACCTCCCTCAGGAGAATATTCTTCAAGTCCATCCATTCGCCTGCAAATTTTAGGATATAATTTTTCCGTACTGCTGAGTAGTATTCCATTGTGTAGATGTACCACAGTTTGTTAATCCATTCCTCAATTGAGGGACATCTAGGTTGTTTCCAGGTTCTTACTATTACAAATAATGCTGCTATGAACATAGTTGAACTAATACCTTTGGAGTGTGAATGTGCCTCTTTAGAGTATACACCCAGAAGTGGTATTGATGGGTCCTTGGGGAGACTGATTCTCAATTTTCTGAGAAACCGCCATACTGTGTTTCAAAGTGGCTGAACAAGCTTACACTCCCACCAACAATGGAGGAGTGTTCCCCTTGCTCCACATCCTCTCCAGTATAGGCTGTCATCTGTGCCTTTTATCTTAGCCAATCTGACAGGTGTTAGGTGGTATCTCAAAGTTGTTTTGATTTGCATTTCTCTGATGGCTAAAGATGAAGAACACTTTTTCAGGTGCCTTTCAGCCATTCGTAATTCCTCTGCTGAGAATTCCCTTTTTAGATCTGAACCCCCTTTTTTGATTGGGTTATTCAAGGTTTTGGGGGTCTAGATTCTTGAGCTCTTTATATATCTTAGAGATCAGTCCTCTATCACTTGTAGGGTTGGTGAAAATCTTTTGTCATTCTGTATGCTGTCATTTTATCCTGTTGACAGTGTCCTTGGCTTTACAGAAGCTTCCTAGCTTCAGGAGATCCCACTTATTGATTGTTGGTTTTAGTGTCTGTGCCACTGGTGTTATATTTAGGAAGTGGTCACCTGTGCCAATTCATAGAAGTTTATTTCCCACTTTATTTATTTATTTTCTATCAAGTTTAAAGTGGCTGGGTTCATGTTGAGGTCTTCGATCCACTTAGATTTGAGTTTTGTGCAGTGTGACAGGCTCAGATCTAATTGTATTTTTCTACACACTTCCATCCAGCTATGCCAACACCATTTGTTATATATATACAATGTTTTTTCCATTGAATATTTTGGGCCTCTTTGTCAAAGATCAGGTGTTCATAGGTTTTTGGGTTAATGTCTGTATCCTCAATTCTATTCCATTGATCCCAAAGTCTGTTTTTATGCCAGTAACAGGCTGTTTTTATTGTTGTAACTCTATAGTATAACTTGAAGTCAAGGATAGTGATACCTCCTGAGGTTCCTTTGTTGAGTAAAATTGTTTTGGCAATCCTGGCTTTCCTGTTATTCCAAATGAAATTGGGTATTGTTCTTTCAAGGTCCAAAATTACTGTTTTGGGATTTTGATGGGCAGTGCATTGAATCTGTAGATTGCCTTTGGTAGAATTGCCATTTTTACTATGTTGATCCTACCAATCCAGGAACATGGGAGAGCTTTCCATTTTCTGATATCCTCTTCAATTTCTTTCTTCAGTGATTTAAAATTTTTATCAAATATGTCTGTTACTTCTTTGGTTATAGTGTATTTAATACTATTTGCAGCTATTATGAAATGTAATGTTTCCCTTATTTCTTTGTCAGCTTTCGATCTTTAGTGTATAGAAGGGCTACTGATTTCTTTGAGTTAATCTTGTATCCTGCCACATTGCTGAAGGTGTTTATCAGCTGTAGCAGTTCCTTGGAAGAATTTTGTGGGTCACTTATGTATACAATCATATCATCTGCACATAGAGATAGTTTCACTTCTTCTTTTCCAATTTGTATCCCCTTAATCTCTTTTCGTTCCCTTATTGCTTTAGCTAAAACTTTGAGAACTATATTGAATAGATAAGGGGAAAGAGGACATCCTTGTCTAGTTCCTGATTTTAGTTGGATTGCTTTGAGATTTTCTTGATTAAGTTTGATACAGGCTGTCGCCTTCTTGTAAATCACCTTTATTATATTTAGGTATTCTCCCTGTATTCCTGATCTCTCCAGGGCTTTCATCATAAAGGAGTGTTTAATTTTGTCAAATACTTTTTCAGAATCTAAGGATATGATCATGTGGTTTTGTTCCTTTAGTTTGTTTATATGATGTATAATGTTTACAATTATTCGTATGTTAAACCAGCCCTGCATTTCTGTGATGAAGCCTACTTGGTGGTGGTGGATGATAGTTTTTATACATTGTTGTTAATTGTTTGTCTGTTGTGTCTTTGAGTTGCTTGGGAATTAGGGTAATTGTGGCCTCATAAAAGGAATTTGGCAGTATTCCTTCAGTTTCTACTGTGTGAAATAGTTTGATGAGTAAAGGTAGTAATTCTTCTTGGAATGTCTGGTAGAATTCAGCACTGAAACCATCTGGACCAGAGCTTTTATTTTGGGGGAAGTTTTTAATGACAGCTTCAATTTCCTTAAGGGTTATAGGCCTGTTTAGGTAATTAGTGTGATCTTCATTTAATTTTGGTAGATGGTACCTGTCCAGAAAGCTGTCCATTTCTTCTAGGTTTTCCATTTTTGTGGAATACAGATTTTCAAAATATGGCCTGATAATTCTTTGTATTTCCTGGGGGTCTGTTGTTATGTCCCCTTTTTCATTTCTGATTTTGTTGATTTGGACACTTTCTCTCTGTTTTTTGATTAGTTTGGCTAAGGGCTTATCTATCTTGTTAACTTTCTCAAAGAACCAACTCTTAGATTTGATTCTTTGTATTGTTCTTTTTGTTTCAATTGTATTGATTTCAGCTCTAAGTTTGATTATTTCCTGCCATCTACTCCTTCTAGGTGAGTTTCCTTCTAATTGTTCTAAGGCTTTCAGCTGAGCTGTTAGGTCTCTAGTGTGGGATTTTTGTAGGTTTTTCATGTAGGCATCTGGTGCTACGAATTTTCCTCTTAAGACTGCTTTCATTGTGTTCCACAAGTTTTGATACATTGTGGATTCATTTTTATTAAATTCTAGGAAGACTTTGATTTCCTTCTTAATTTCTTCCTTGACCCAGAGATGGTTCAGCTCAGTGATGTTTTGTTTTCATGATTTGGTAGGCTTTCTTTGATTTTTGATGTTGTTAAACTCTAACTTTAGGCCCTGGTGGTCTGATATGTTATAAGGGATTATTTCCGTTTTTTTATATCTGCTGATATTTGCTTTATGACCAATTATGTGGTCAATTTTGGAGAAAGTTCCATGAGGAGCTGAGAAATATGTATATTCCTTTGTGTTTGGGTGGAAGCTTCTGTAGATATCTATTAAATCCATTTGCATCATAATCTCTGTTAGATTCCTTATTTCTCTGTTGAGACTCTGTCTGGTTGACCTATCTAGGGATGAAAGTGGGGTATTGAAGTCTCTCACTATTAGGGTGTAATAATTGATATGGGATTCGAACTTTAGCAGTGTTTCTTTTACATAAGTAGGTGCCCTTATATTAGGGGCATAAATATTCAGGATTGAAATCTCCTCTTGGCCAATTTTTCCTGTGATGAATAAGTAGTGACCATCTTGGTCCCTTTTAATTGCTTTTAGCTTAAAGTCTACTTTGTTAGATATTAGGATTGCAACCCCCGCTTGTTTCTGAGGACCATTTGACTGGAAAACCTTTTTCCAACCCTTTATTCTAAGCCTGTGTCTGTCTTTGTGGTTGAGGTGTGTTTCTTGTAGGCAACAGAAGGATGGCTTCTGTTGTTGTATCCATCTTGTTAGTGTGTGATGTTTTATAGAAAAGTGGAGTCCATTGATATTAAGGGAAATTAGTGACCATTGATTGATATTTCCTGCCATTTTTGGTGGTAACCTGTTTGTATTTACTTTCTCTGGAGTATTCTTCTGTGGACTTATTGATTGTTTTTGGTTTCATGGGTGTATCTGTGGTCCTTAGGTTGGAGTTTTCCCTCTAATACTCTCTGTAGTGCTGGATTGGTAGATAGATATTGTTTCAGTCTGACTTTGTCATAAAATGTCTTGTTTACTCCATTTATGGTGATTGATAATTTTCAGGGTAAAGTATTCTAGTTTGGCAGCCATGCTGTTTTAGCATCTGTGTAACTTCTGACCAAGCCCTTCTAGCTTTCATCGTTTCCATTGAATAGTCAGGTGTTATTCTGATGGGTCTGCCTTTATATGTGAGTTGGCCCTTTTCTTTTGCAGCTCTTAAAATTTTTTCTTTGTTCTGTATGTTTTGTGGCTTGATTATAATGTGGTACACTGACTTTTTGGGGGGTCATATCTGTTTGGTGTTCTGTAAACTTCTTGTATCTTTATTGGCATTTTGTTCTTCAGGTTAGGGACGTTTTCTTTGATTTTATTGAAAACATTATCTGTGACTTTGAGCTGGTATTCTTCTCCTTCTTCTATTCCTATTATTCTCAAATTAGGTCTTTTCATGGTGTCCCAGATTTCCTGAACATTTTGAGTTATGGCTTTTTTGGTTTTAATATTTTCTTTGACTGATATATCTATTTGAGCTACTGAGTCTTCCTCTTCAGAGATTCTATCTTTCATCTCTTGAACTCTGATTGTTATGCTTGTATCTTTGTTTCTAGGTTTTTCTTCAGGTTTTCTGTTTCCATCTTTGCCTCCTTTTGTGCCTTTTTTATTGCTTCTATTTCAGCTTTTAATTCCTGGCATGTTTCTTTCATAGATTTGTTCATCTCTTCCAATTTTCTGTTTGTTTTTTCTTCTTTTTCTTTAAGGCAACTTTTCATATTTTCTTTGAGAGCTTCTATGATCATCATAAAGTAATTTTGGTTTTGCTTCCTTCTGTTTCCTCTTCATTGCTCATTTCAGTTCTTGTATTTGTAGGATTGCCACTTTCTTCTGGAGTTACCTTGTTGTTCTTTATATTATCATGTAAATTTTTGCACTAGCGTCTTCCCATGGCTTCAATGGTTCATGATTAGGTGGCTCCTGGTAAGTTGTGGCACTCAGGCTTGGGTGCCTCCTGTCACCTCTGAGGAAAAGGTCTGCTCAATTTCTACCTCTGCTCTGGGCAGGGGACTGAATTTCAAGTCTTCAGTCTTTATCTGACCAATTGGAGGTGGGGTGGTGGCCATGCAAATTCTCTCACCAGCAGCTGGGGGGACCAGGGCTGTCAGAGTTTTTTTCTGTCTGCTACAGAGTGCATGGGGACACACTATGCAGACAGCACCAGGTCTGGGTACTGGAACTGGACATGACCGGAGCTCAACACTCCCTCCATATATTTCTTTTACTTTGAAGAACCTCTCTTCTTTTAGTTTAGGGACGTTTTTCCTATTATTTTGTTGAATGTAATCTTTGTGCCTATTACCCAAGTTTTTTCTTCTTCTTCTTTTCTTTATTATTTTTAGATTTTTATTTCAGTAATATTTGGGGTGACTTAATTATTTTTTGACTAAAATATCCAATAATTCTAAGTTATACTCAATATTTGAGATCACTTTTTATTTCTAATATTTTTGGTGAAACTTGCCTCCAGTTTCTGTTTATATACCTATACTTTTAATTTCAGGAATTCCTTCACTTTAATTTTTTTCCTGATTTGATTTTCATTTTAGGTTTTGAACAGATTAATTTATCTCCAACTTTTCTTTTTGGCTTTACTTAGAGGTTTATACTGTTTCTCCAATTGTTTGTGTTTTTCTTACTTTCTTTAATTTTATTAATTTACTATTTAAATACTGCTATAATCTTTGTATAGTTTGTGTTAAGGTCATTTATTTTTTTTTTAGTTAGTTTGGAATATTCAGATTATGCTGTGTTTGTTAGGATGCCTAGGTTCTGAAGAATACATTTTGAGCTGGCTGTAATTGACTATGTTTCATTTTTTCAGTTCCTGAAGACAGGTTTTTCTATGTAATAATTGGTATAATGTAATTTAAATTATATACCTGACTGGCATGAAAATTAAGAGATCCACCTATTGCTGCTATCTAAAAACTGGGATTAAAGTGTGCACCACTACCACCTATTTTATTTTTCCTTATTTTTTATTTATGCTGTTATCTAGGAATCTAGATTTACACTAATTATTGGTCTAGGTGTCATGTGTTTTTTGTGTCATGTGTTAATTGGTATGGGTTTGTTATTCTTTGTTTTCTTTTTCTGATTATTTCAGCATGTGATAGTTTTGTATATATTGATTTATTGGTTGTCTTTTTTGATATGTTTACTGAGAATGCCTGCTGGTATTGGTAACTGGGCTGCAGTAAAATTTTGAGGGAAATAGGGATAGAAGTGATGGTATGTAAAAGTCACAGGAGTTGTATTCAAGAGAAAGGGAGGCTTCAGCTGTTATCTGTTTCAGTACTATGTATGTTTCTTAGGGGATCTGATCTGAGGGAATAGATTTTATTTTTGCAATTTATGCACTTACTGCCATATCTTCCACAATAAACTCTGAGACTTTGGAGGAAATTTAGCTACAAATGCTGCTTCAAGTCTGATTATTCTCAGCCACTTATTCTTTAAAGTTTGTCTATATATGTACCAGGGTTAGGGTTAGGGTTAGAGTTAGGCTAGATATGTATTAATATGTCAACCACAATGTGCTTTATTTCAAACTAAGCTGTGAAATCAGATGTCCATTGATCTATGGTTATATTGTTAATTATTTCATGTCAGTTCAATTCTATGTTTACTTAGCAATACAATAGTAATACATTCTTACCCAAAGCCCACACTTTGTCTATGCTAAAAGCTCTAGTCTCTTGATGGTTTCATACATATTTCTGCATGCCAGGGAGATGGTCTTGATTACAGTTAAAAATTGTGCTTACTGCTATATTTGTGCTGTTTTAGCATTCATAACACTTAATAAAATGTTTTGGTGTCATAATTTGAGAACTGTTTCCTAGCACAAAGAGAAGTTTTTACACCCTCTAACTTACTGTATCTTAAACTGTTTTTCATTTGATATTATTACTGTAATATGTCTATGCACATAAATATATATATACATGAACTATTGATTACATTTCTTATTTTATTTATTTATATAGTTTCAGAGCAGATCAATTCATTTTGTACAACCCAATTTAATGTCAATTCTTTGGGAGAAAAGTGTATGTCTCCCAATGATTTTTAGTTTTCCATAAAACTTGCCAAAAATCTTTAGAACTCACCTAAATACATCTATGTTACTGTATCTACTGAGAATGTTTTTTCTTTCTCTTGATATTATCTTGCAGTGATCAAGCTCTGTCTACTTTTCTTTTGTGGGTTTGGCAAATTTTTTTGGAAAGATGATTTAATTTTTTTCCTGATCCTAGATGCATGCCCCCTCCCATTTTGGGAATATTTGTATCTTCAAGTTGTTGCTGTCTTCATGTTTGGCTTACTGCTTTTGAAGTAATTACTATAGTTGATATATTGGCTTTGGAGCTTAAATTTGTGTATTACTGTCTTTTTTCCTTTTTAGTTTCTGTTGTCAAAGTCACAAAGCCTGTAATAATCTGAGAGAATATCAATTGAGGCTGTGCCTAAATTAGAAAATCTGATTCCTATATATAAAATATTGCATTGATTTTGATTGCTGAGGAAACTATTAATCACTGAGGGGGAAATATTTCTGAGCAAGCTGACTTGGACTTGAAAAGGGAGATACTTGTACATGAGACAGCAACTAGACTAAAGAGAAAGCCATAAAACAATGTTTGTCCATAAGCTTTAACTTCAATTATTTGCTTTAGTGGCTATTCTAAGCTTCCAAAATGATAGAATATGCTCTGTCACAATAAACCAAGTAATCAAATTTATTGATAAATATGTGTTTGGTTACAGAATGTAATCAAAGGAGCATAAAAGCAAGTTAGACCAAAAAAGTGAAATATAAAATGTGGTTTTATTGCTAGGTAGAACTTAAGAATACTGCATTTTGTAAAAATGTGAAAGATGTCAGGATTTTAGGTGGCAAAATCATAGAAATTTTATACAAAAATTACTTAGCTGTTCATATAAATCCAGAAAGATGGGAGTGTTAAGAGTATTGGCAGACAATAGATTGAGATAATAGGATTTCTATTAGAAATATAAACAGTCCACAAAAAAATTAATTTTGGGCTCATTTGTGTGGTATTTGGGCTACAACATATTTCTTATTCTACATATATACCACATCAATTTAGTAAGGTAGAATTGAAAATAATTGATTAATTTTCAAATGTAATATTGAATCTATTTCTTGATTGTTGAAAATCAATTATTCAGGTGTACTGTGAAATAAAAACAAGTAGGACTAAATTAAATAAAAATGAAAAGGTATATTCAGATGTCAGTTAATTGCTAAAACAGTCATAAATTTTTAAGAAGTTTGTCACTATTACAGAGAAGACCCTTGGTGTAAAATAATTTCTTAATAAAGTGCAAGACTTCTTTCAGCTAATCATAAATTTATGGAAGGGCTAAATAAATTGATTCTATGTTCAAGATTGCCATTTTATGTAAAACCCACTTCCCTGTAGTCCATGCATGTTGGTGTCCTTTTCAGTGAAGAAATCTAATTTTACAGAATCATAAAACATGTGTTGCTCTTTGAAGCAAGACACAATGAAAACTTAAGGCCAAAGATTTTTCAGCAATGGTCATATTTCAGGCTTCTATGATTGGCAGATTCAGAAAGCCAGTGAGGAAACTTTGACAGTTTATTGCATAAATCTTTCAGGATAAACCCAGACATTGTTCCTTATGTTTTTATCCTTTTCTCTTTGAGAAACCTCCCTTTAGCCCTGAATTCTATCACAGACAGAATACTGTATTTAAACATGTACTTTCCCATTGCATGGCAGGTGCATGACGTTCTCCTAGCCTGTTATATGTGTTTTGAATTTCTAAAATTAATATAAGTAATTTACCTCTATGCATAATTTTCACAATGTGGATTCCTGGTCATCACCATAATCCAAAGATGTCCTCAGAAATTCTAAACATAAAATAATGAATACTTATGATCCCCCATGTGTTTACTGGAAATTGTGGTTTACATGCAAGACCAATAAAACCTTTTCTACTGAATCATTTCTCCTGCACTATGCTGATTATTTACAATTTATAATTATATTGGCAACTTTTTCATCTGTTAATTTGTAATTTATTAAACAAACAGTCACTGATAGTAAAATCTTCTTTTTGGTACAGTTAAATTTGGGGCAATTTTGGTTTCTGGAATATAAATATAGAGCTGGAGTGAATGTATAATTCTTTGTAGGAAATTCAGTATAAACCTCTTATTTCTATTATTTTTGTTTGATTGAATGAGTTTTCCATAATAGAATATGGGCTTTAGTATGCAACTTTGTCTTTCTTAGATCTGAGTTCATAGACTATGCTTACCTTTCCCTCAGATGCAGATATAACTGTCTTTGTTTCCTGAGAGATGAGTTTGGAGGCATGGACCAAAACATCCAGGTTGTCCATCTTATTTTTAATTTTTTTCAGTCTGTTCCTGTTCATACAATTTCTGTCATGTGTTTTCTATACTGATGACTTGTTTTCCTTAATATTTATTTTTTACTAGATGATATCCCAGTATATCTATATATAAATGAAAGATTTGAAACTCCTATTTAGTTTTCTTTCTGTGATGATTACATTATAATTTGTTTGTCATAGAATCAATGTAGAGAACACCAAGATTATATGACTATTCTGACCTAGAAGTATGCTTTTACAATATTGTCTGCATCATGCTTTCACTTTTAAACATGAATCTTGTATTTTAGAATGCAGTGACATATAATGATATACATATCAACTTCACATTGGAAGAATGGGCCTTGCTAAAGCCTTCCCAGAAGAATCTTTACAAAGATGTAATGCTGGAAACCTATGAAAACCTCACTACAATAGGTAGGACTAAAGGATCCTTATATAAAGAAAAAAAAAGGTTCTTGGTAACTGATTTTTTTGTAATTTATTGAGCAATCAAATAAATGATAATAAAATCAGGCATGGTTTTTAAGTTCAATAAAGTATTTAAAATTTTAAATGATTCTTAAGTATATAACTGATATTTTTTGTACTATATTTTAGGATACCATTGGGAAGAACATAATATTGATGAACATTGTCAAAATTCTAGAAGGCATAAAAGGTATTTTTGATGTGTAAATTGGTACAAATGTGCCTTTGCAAAACTGTAATATGTTCTGAAAATTTTAGACAAGCAGTTATGTAAAAAAAGCAGCTAAAATGAATCAATAAGTATTAATTCCTAAAAATACGCATTAACTTCAGGTACATGAATTGTCTTTGCAAGACACTCTTTCTTTAGTAGCCAATAAAATATGGTGTAATGAATATGACTATTTAAACAGGATTATAATCACTATGATGTCTAAGTGTCAGTGCATTCATTTTATACTACTTATATTACAATGATATAAATATTGTGGTGATGTGTATATTTCCAAAGGTTCCTCGTCAACAAATAATCTATAGTGAAGTTCGCATTAGTTGTGACTCTGGAGTTTAGTGCAATTGGAGAGGTATATTATGTATATCCATGCTACATCCATAGACACATAGGATTATTGAAAAAAGTAGCATACATCTCTCAAAACAATTAGAATATATTTAGCAGTCCCCATACTGAGTATACTTGTTGAATTCCATTAAGGTATGCAAGTAATTGAGTTTTCAGTTTTCTTATTACTAGATGACACTACAGAAGATGTGATGTTACACTTACAATCATAAAGGGAGTGTAACAAGCTAGAAACCTTGTATATATACTAAATCTGTTAAAGCCTTTGCATATTCTAGCTTGTTTGAAATGTGTGCACAGAAACATTATGGAAAGAAATCTAATCAATGTGTTAAATCTCTTTCTTATCACAGAATTCTTCAAATGCACAAAAGAACAAATGCTAGAGAGAATTTTTCTGAATGTGAGCAATGTGATAAAACATTTATACAGCACAGTGATGTTCAAAATCATAAGAGAACACATATTGTTGAGGAAATCTATAAATGCAATAAGTATGGTAAATCTTTTACACAGCAGACATATTTTGAAATGCATAGAGAAACACATACTCAAGTAAAACCTTATGAATATAATAACTGTGATAAAACTTTTGCTGAAGACAGAAATCTTCATACCCATAAAACACCATGTTCTGGAGAGAAACCCTATGAATCTACTCAGTTTGGGAAAGCCTTTGCTCATCTCACTGCTCTTCAAATCCATAAAAGAACACATACTGCTGAGAAACCCTATGAATGTAATCAGTATGATAAAGCCTTTGCAGACCTCAGTTCTCTTAAAGGACATAAAAGAACACATACTGGAGAGAAACCCTATGAATGTGATCAGTGCGGTAAAACCTTTGCACACCTCAACTCTCTTAAAGGACATAAAAAAGCACATACCATAGAGAAACCCTATGAATGTAATCAGTGTGGTAAAGCCTTTTCACAAAACAGTAATCCTCAAACCCATAAAAGAACACATACTGGAGAGAAAGCCTATGAATGTAATCAGTGTGGTAAAGCCTTTGCACGAAACATTCATCTTCAAAACCATAAAAGAACACATACTGGAGAGAAACCCTATGCATGTGATCAGTGTGGTAAAGCCTTTGCAGAAAACAGTAATTTTAAAGCTCATAAAAGAACACATACTGGAGAGAAACCCTATGAATGTAATCAGTGTGGTAAAGCCTTTGCACGAAACACTCATCTTCAAACCCATAAAAGAACACATACTGGAGAGAAAGCCTATGAATGTAATCAGTGTGGTAAAGCTTTTTCACACAACAGTCATCTTCAATCCCATAAAAGAACACATACTGGAGAGAAAGCCTATGAATGTAATCAGTGTGGTAAAGCTTTTTCACACAACAGTAATCTTAAAACCCATAAAAGAACACATACTGGAGAGAAACCCTATGCATGTGATCAGTGTGGTAAAGCCTTTTCACAAAGCAGTCATCTTCAAACCCATAAAAGAACACATACTGGAGAGAAACCCTATGAATGTGATCAGTGTGGTAAAGCCTTTGTAGACCTCAATTCTCTTAAAGGACATAAAAGAACACATACTGGAGAGAAACCCTATGAATGTAATCAGTGTGGTAAAGCCTTTTCACAAAGCAGTCATCTTCAAACCCATAAAAGAACACATACTGGAGAGAAACCCTATGAATGTAATCAGTGTGGTAAAGCCTTTTCACACAACAGTAATCTTCAAAAACATAAAAGAACACATACTGGAGTGAAACCCTATTAATGTAATCAGTGTGGTAAAGCCTTTTCACAAAACAGTTATCTTCAAAACCATAAAAAAACACATACTAGAGAGAAACCATATGCATGTAATCAGTGTGGTAAAGCCTTTACAAAAATTAGTAATCTTCAAACCCATAAAAGAACACATACTGGAGAGAAACCCTATGAATGTAATCAGTGTGGTAAAGCCTTTGCACAAAACAGTACTCTTCAAGTTCATAAAAGAACACATACATACTGAAGGGAAACCCTACGAATGTAATCAGTGTGGTAAAGCCTTTTCACAAAGCAGTCATCTTCAAACCCATAAAAGAACACATACTGGAGAGAAACCCTATGAATGTAATCAGTGTGGTAAAGCCTTTTCACACAACAGTAATCTTCAAAATCATAAAAGAACACATACTGGAGTGAAACCCTATGAATGTAGTCAGTGTGGTAAAGCCTTTTCACAAAACAGCAATCTTCAAACCCATAAAATAAGACATACTGGAGAGAAGCCCTATCAATGTAATCAGTGTGGTAAAGACTTTGCACAAAACTGTCATTTTCAAGCCCATAAAAGAATACATACTGAAGAGAACTTATTAAAATATAATCAATGTTAAAGTATTTGCACATTAAAGTAATTCTCATGCTTAATAATATATACTTAAAAACATTATGAATACTAATATAAACCAGTTTCTTAAATACTTTGAATATATCAGCAATTATCAAAATTACAAGAACAAATTTTACAGTCAGGATATGCTCATATATTTAATGTGGTTAAATTTTCACTTTATACCAGTGATAAACATTTTTTTTCATTTCAAGCATATTCTTTGAAATATGCAAAAGATATAGCAGACTTATTGCTTTAGCTCCCATATCCAAGTGTCAAGTGTGAAGTGTCAGACATGGGAGCTAAAGCAATAAGTCTGCAATATCCTTTGCATATTACATTTGTCTTTGAGTACCTATTAAGATACTAAGAACTTATTAAAGTATCTCATAACATTTTATCCAAAAAATTTCAATGTTATATAAGTATATGTCTTTTAGAAAATTGTGATGGTGTCGACAATCTGTTTCCAGATTTGAATGTCTGTTCTAACATTGCTTGCACTAGAATACTTCTGAAAAAATAAATTTATAAAGTCCTGTGAAGGACATAAATGCTAGTAAAATAAACACAAGTTTGGCTTGAAATCAGAGCCAAGGAAACCCACTGTTTCTTGTAAAACTGAGCACAATGTCAATCAAACTCTGATTATTAATTCCAACTATTGTCTAAAAATTTTCAAGCTCAGAAATTGAAATGTAAATACAATTGACACTGCTAATCTCTGTGGACAAGCTCTGCCCTCTGAAGCCCTATAAAAGCCCTCTGCCTTTTTAGTTGGCAGCTGTCCTTTCCACCCTGGCAGAGGTAGCCACTCTCCTGAATTGTGCCTTTCAAAGTATATCTCTCTAATAAATTTTAGGAAAAAAACTTTTCCCAGAGTGGATTAGAATCTCTATAGTGTATTGAAGCAGGGAAGCAATGGACACCACTACTGTCAAATTTCCTTAAAGGAGTGGAGAAGAAACAACAACTTTCCCTATAGACCATGAAATTTCTTACCCAGTTACCCCATTACTGGAAGGAAGCAGAAATGGAACAAATTGCCCTGGAGTTAAGTAGAAATGTTCATCTCTGCTGAGAAAGACTGTATTTGAGTGGATCAAAAGAAAATGGACAGTTATTTGTGCTGGTACTTACCCTCAGGAGATTCGAGAAGAAATTTACTGCTATCCTGAAAAACTTAGCAAGAGTGGAGTCAAACTGAGATATAATGAATCATTTTGTAGAGAAACAAGATTACTATATCCTCTTGGGAGGGCATTTCCCACTGGAGCACCATTTTATCTATAATCTGACTTTTGACAGACAAGATATCTATTTCTTTAGAGCATTATATATACAGAATATCTTCCCTCCATTGCTTGAGGTATAGCTGATATCCAAATAGTGTACCTGTCTCATCACAGAAGTACAATTCCAAAATTTCTTTGCTTTATAATTCTAGGCTTAGCCTGAATTGCAATAGTCTTCTTACTTTTCCATCATAGCTATGGGTATCTACAATAGCTTCCTTCACATATTTAGGCATATCACAACACTCCAGTATTTTTTCACAATTCTGGATATTCTGGATACCTTTAATTCACAGTTTTAAGTGTAGCCTGACTTCTTATAATCAGGGCTCATTTTACTCTATAGCTTTAACACTTGAAGTAAAAATTTAATTGGTAAAGTTACCCTTGTAGATTTTGTACTTATGTTTAATTACATGAATTAACTCAGGTATAAAACTTTATACATTTGTATTAGTTTCTTTTCCTTGTGATATAATGTCCTTGCCCACTAAAGAGTTTAATTTGGCTCTTGGTTACAGAGGAAAACAGAATCACTATGAAAGCTGTATGTCAACAAGTGTCAGACATGGGCACTAAAGCATTAAGCTCAGGACTCACACACCTAATCTGCATTGTGAAGCAGATAGTGAGAACTAAAAATAATGTGTGTAAGTAAATTTTCAAAGCCTATCCCCAGAAGCATATTTTCTTTAACATGGCATCATTTTCTAAATCTTAACAAATAATAGTTCTAAGCTTTAAAAATTGATTTATCTGACTTCAAGACTATAAGCTTGCTTTCTTTTACAGGATCAGATAATGAAGAAAACCTCTAAAAACCAGGTACATGGCTCAAAATTTGTTTTCCAGAAGTAAATGCCCAGTATAAAAAGGTTATGAGTGGAAAAATGTTTGTTTAAAATTGTCTTAATTGTAATTATGTGATAGCAGTTAGTTTGTGTAGGTATAAGAATGTGCATGCTCATTTCTGAGAATGTTAGAAGCTTGAATCTTTTTGTAATAGCTATTACAGAAAGCTGTGAAAAATTAAACTTTGGTTTTAGAAATAACTATTTATTATTTCATACACATGTCTTTATTGTTAAAAATTTTGTAAACCCTAATTGTAAATTTTGAAGTGAAGAAATAGTGATTAATTCAAAAAGAATGTGACTAGTTATATAAACAATTTGGTAAAGACTTTAGACTTCACAAGGTCTTCAGCTTCTATAAAATATATGTTTCATTTATTTTTTATCACATTTTTTAAGAAAGTAAAGTACTTACCATGTTTACTCACAACTGATGATTGAACTCACTGCATTGTCATTTCTATTTTGAAATATTTGAGGTTTATAATGAAATGTGCTATGTTTGTGGCATATCTACTTAGTGAATTTCATTATGTGACCCTTACATCAAATCTGTGATTTTTGTCCCATTTTAATTGTGTTATCACTTAGGGAGTGGTATATTTAATGTCTAATGTATACAATGGTATCTCAATTACCTATTTGGTCCATTGGTTATTGAAATATCAGGTAGTATGTGATCATGACTTTTAAGTAAAATTGTCTTCAATAGAGTGTTGGTTTGTTTTTTTCTAATTTTTTCATAAACTCCCCTGATATTTTGTTGTTATATATCTTGGCTTATATATCTGTGGTGATTCATGGATACATTTGGAAACATGTGTCTGCCTCCTGAGTTCAAGCGCATGTACAGTTGACAGACTCATTTTTTAGTGTTTTTAAACATAGTTTAACAACGTTAACCTGCTTGGGAATATAAGAATTATTAAATTCTTCATGTAGATTTAAAGAAGCATTTTATTTTTATTTTTCTGGTGCAAACATTATAAAGTAGGATTCTAAACAATGTATCCATATATAGATTTACATATATGACTTAATACTTCATACTTCACCCTGCACAATTTTGCATTTCATCTTTAAGACCCAGACAGGCTAGATGATGTAATGCCACTAAGATTTATTTTGTACCAAACATTCAGGTGTGTTTAATGTGATTATGTGTTTATAGGCCTGCACAGATATGTAAAAACAAGAAGATAAGTTTTTGATTTCTACTTTGTTTCCCTTTTATATAATGATCCAAGTCAGGTTTCTATCATTGCATGCAACAGACATTTTCTGCTATAGTGTGTCACTGGTGCTCAAATGAGATTAGAAGAAATGTATCAACAGTAAACTGTTGTCTTCTTTTCAAATTGTAAAGAAAAATTGACCCAATAATAGAAGAACCCAAGGAAATTTTCAGAATTAATTTACTTTGCATATGAAAAAATTTATACTACCAAACATTTTTATTTTGTTTATTTTGAGCACTAAACCTTTTGCCAACAATCATGCAAGGGGTAGGGAAGGGGGCATAGGAGTTGTCAACAGATGATAATTACAATTACTGTTGTTTGCCCACCAAGAGGTAACTTCCTCATGGATAATGTTCAGGTGAGTGTGGCTACTAATACCACAGACATTAAAATATATTTTATGTGTTTAAATTGGGAATAACAATTTTTTATTATTAAAAACATATCTTAAACAATTAAGAGGTAATTTGTTTTTCTCATGGAAATATTCCTCTCTAATTGGTGTTCTTATTTGTGAATTAATATGAAGATTATTAAGCTATCCCATTAAATTTATTGTAATGTTAACTTTGATGAAAAAATGTATATACCATTATATGTTTCACAGCAAACATCTAGGGACCTTTTATATTGCAGTCAAAACTCCTTAAAAGCAAAGCTGCCTTAAGTTTTTTAAGGTTAATATGATACACTGTCACTTATTGCTTTGCATTATTTGGTTGAAACAAAATCATGTAAAAATTTCAAGTCACATGTTTTGAAGCAAACATTAAGAGAATAAAGCAAAGAATGATTTTACAGTTCATAAGGACAGATAGTTAATCCCAAAACACAAATTAACCCAAATATTAAGGTTGGTTGCATATCAAAGTCATGATTAACTCTTTGTATCCTTTTCTGGCCTCATTCTCCAGATAGGTGTATACCATAAAAATCTAGAGTTGAGCTAGCCAATTGTCTTTTATATACAAAAATTTAGTGCTCTTTAAGTGTCAGGATTAAGTGTTAAGGTCAGGATTAGAGAGTCAGATATTTGTCTCAGGATTAAGTTTAGAGGAAAAGAGTGTTAGAGATTGATAATTTGATTTTAAATTATGTTTATATTTAGTTTATTGGTTAGTGGAAGGTCAGGACAGGATTAGAGGTTAGTGTTATGTTTAGACTAAATGAAAATTAGTGTTTGGATTCAGGGTATTGTAAGGGTCCAGGTAAAATATTAATTATTTTTCTGTTTGGATTAGTTTAGTGTTAATTATTGTAGGTTAGAATTGGGGCTATGGGTTAGTCTTCAGAATTAGACTCAAGGTGAAGTTAATCTTGGTATGTTAGTGTTAAGGGCTTGAGTTTGAATTATGACTCAGGATTGTTCATAGGAAGATTTGGATTAGGGATAAATTAAGGATGGAGTTATAGAGAGTGTCAGGCTTAGGGTTCCCATAGTTTCAGTGTAGGGTTACAGTTTTGCTTAGGTTTGGCATTTGTGTTAGGTTTATACAAAGTGTTAGGTTTAGAGTTGTAGTTGTGGGTCAAAATCTGGGTCATGGTTTGATTACCCTAAGAGTTGTAGTTAGGGTTAGGTTCCAGGATTATCATGTTTCTTATATGGGATAGGCTGAGTACTAGGGTTAAGAGTTAATATTAGGTTTAGGAATAATTGGTAGCACTATGTCTTATGTAATATGGTTTTTAGAGTTAATGGTCACATTTACAGTTTGGGATTAGGTTCTGGTTAGCACTATAATTAATGTTGGAATTCTGAGTGAAGTTTAAAATTAGAATTTGAAATACAGTTAGCTTTGTGGTTAGGATGGTTGAAAGTTAGGGTTTGATTTAGGTTTACAGGTAATGTCAGTTTTGTTGGAGTTAATATTACATGTATCATAATGGCTTAGGATTTGTGATAGCATTGATTTAGGACTATGTATAGTTTTGGGTTATGGTTAGGTTTATTTTTCAGGCAACATGATTATGGTTAAGGCAAATGTTTCTATTTTTAGGTTACTGATAAGTTAGGGTTAAAGTTGTTATGGGTAGGGTTATTGTTACGTTTAATATTTGAAATTAATGTAATACTTAAATTTAGGGTTGTGTTTGGGGGATAATGATAGAATTAGGATTAGACCTAGGGACTTTGTTGGGCTAGGATTTAGGTTATGGTTTTGCTTTAGTATTTAGCTAAAGGATATTTTTATTGTTAGGTTTATGACATGGAGGGTTATGGCTTGTTTTATGGTTATATTTTATTTGTGTTTATGGTTTACCATATTATGTTAGGGTTAAAGTTAGTATTAGAATAAGTTTATGGCTTGTAAACAGGTTTAGAATTAAAATCCTATTAATGCTAAGATAATACTAGGGGTTACTGTAAGTTGTAGGGTTAGAGTTAATATAATGCTATGATTTGGGTTAGTTTTTAGCATGAAAATTATGTTTTTGTTTAGTTTCAATGTTTAGTGTTATGGATATCATTGAGGTCAACATGAGTGTTACGTTTTAATAGTGTTTGGATTTAGATTAGTGTTAGTGTGCATGATTAATAATAGCAATACACCAAGCAATTATGAGGTCCACAAATATGCAATGTAAACTCTATTGTGTGTGTACATTTTTATTAGGCCAGAGAATGACTCAGCAGAGAAATGTGTTTGCCTTCAAAGGACCCACCACCTACCACAGGTTATCTCACCTTCCCCCTCACACTGGATCACACACACTGCTATTTTAACCATGTAACAGTGGTTGCACTTAAAATCAGTGTTGGCCTTGCTACTCAGGCCATAGCCAGAGGCAAATTCTGTTTCCTCCTGAGTGGTTCTATTGTTGCTTGTAAAGGTAACTTAAAATAAATCTCTATCTTTCTAATAATATTCAAGCTCAAAAAGTTAGCACCTTGCTAACTTTTAATTAAAAAAATGCATCATATCTTTACATAATTAAACAAAATGAACAAATGTAGCATAAATTTGCCTTGTTAAACAAATACTCCACAACAGCATTTTATACAAAATACTATGTAGCATTATCTTAAAATTTGAAGGTCATCCTTATATGTGTATGGAGTTTTATTTTAGTCTAAGGTATGAGATTAATTCTTATCTCAATACCCTTCTGTGAATGTTTTGTGGTGTGAATAAGTGTTTCTCTGTGTGTCTTTGTGTGTGTGTGTGTGTGTGTGTGTGTGTTTGTGTATGCTAGTGTTCCTATAATTAAGCAGCCCCATGGCTAACCAATCCTAAAGGACAAAAGAGTGTTTGCAGGAAAAAAACTTTTTTAATAGTGGTGGGCAAGGAACATAAAGGTTTAGCATGAGATGTGACCCCAAGCTATGCCCTTTTCAAATTTTGAGTATCTGACTTTCTGAACCTCAGTTTTGTTTTTTGTTTTTTGTTTTTTTTTTTTTTTTGTTCTTTGCCTTTTCTCCACGTCCATTTTTAGAAAACTTTGTGTGCATGTGGAGGAGTGGTCTATGCCATGTCTTCCTTTAACACTTGACACCTTATTTAAAGACAGAATTTCTATGAATCTATGATCCTCTAATAGATTATATGTACTAACCATGTTCTCTAGGGTCCTTCTAAATCTGCTTCTCAGTTATTGTTTGAAAGTGTTTTATGCAATGCTTTACTATTAATTACATGTGTAGTGGGTATAAACTCAAGTCCTTTGCTTGCATATTTTTTTCTTCATTGCACCTCTCCACCACCATATTCTCTGAACTATTTCTTATCACATAGCTTTATAAATTTCAATCATCCTGCCACTGTCTTAGCATTCTGGAGCACAATATTGTCACGCTGTCAAAGACACTCTAGAGAGTTGTCAGAGGCATTGTGCTCCACTGAAGAGGCTATACATTCTCCCACCTTGCTCATACCTGAAACATTGAGAAGCAGTGAACAGTACCTTTGAGAGTCCCTATTACCTCATCTCACAGAAGGTATTATGTGTCAGGTGTTAAGAAGGCACAGACCCCTCAGGTATTTCCAAGTAACCATGACTCATAAGGAATTTCTATGCCTCACATTATTTCAGTTCAAAAAAGGAATTGAAACAAAGGAGGCATACCTATGGCAAGGTGGCCCCACAAAAAGTCTTGAAGTATTCTTTTTTTTTAATTTTTTTAAACTTTATTTATTTATTTATTTGCCTTGGTGTTTGCCTGGAACTGGAACTACAGACAGTTGTTAGCTGCCATGTGGGTGCTGGGAATCAAACCCGGGTCCTCTGGAAGAGCAGATGGTGCTCTTAACCACTGAGCCATCTCTCCAGCCCCTTGAAGTATTCTTTGAAGCAACAATTATTGATGTGGTCTTTATTGTTTTCTTTTATATATATAATGTTTGCCTAATTATTAATTTGAGGCAGAGTATACTGTGCACCCCTGTTATATAGTCCAGAGTTCCTGATTGCTGAATCAGGGTTATTGTGTTCTCCAAGATCAGAGTGTGGCTGGCCATTTGCACTTCCCTCACTTAATCACAGAGCAATAAATGTAAAAAACTTCTTTGCCTTTTAATTTTTAATCATTTTGCAGGTATCAGGACTCGGCCACACTTCTCACTAAAGGGAACACATTATTGGTAATAAAACAAAGATCACCTTCCTGCTTTCTAGAACTCTCAGATTAAAGAATTACACAAACATTCATGGTCTTCTTTATCTGAATGGATGAATGTGTGTGTACAGATGACAAGATGCAAATATGAATTTCAGAGGACATGTAGAAATTACTTATTCCCCCACATGGGTTCTCAAAGTTGAAATTTGGCTGTAAACCTGGTTGGAAAGTGTCATCTTGTTAGGAATTTTTTTGTCTGGTTTAACAGATCCAGAATACCCTAGGATGGAGAAAACTGTGCGGCTTCAGGAATGATGGAGAGTCCAATGTGTGTTTGGTGTGGAGGAAGACTGGAAATTCTTGGCTCAGATGTAATGAGACGTGAGGATAAAGTAGAGTGAGGAAGAAGAGGATCCTGTACTTTAAAAGGATCTTCTCCATCCTTGTCCCAGTTCTATGTTGGTATCTTGTTGAGACAAAGTCTTGGAAGGATACAAAGACTTCATAAGTGTACACAGGGATCATGCAAGTACTCTACAATGAGCAATAAAAACCCACTGGGTCTGTGGTGGGGGAAGACCTACTTTAGTGTCATTTCCCCAAAGTACACTCTGCTTTTTCCCAGGGTTTTGATACCTGCAACTGAAGTTGACAAAGCAGAAAGATTAAATCCCAAAAAAATCTGAACTTGGCACAATGTACTGGGTCTTGATTTGTCCTTTGATGACAGGTTTCAGCCTGGCTTTGATTACCCAAGACTCTCCAAGTCTATTATGATAGAGTGAGTACTAACAGGTGCCATGCTGAGAGACATTGTTCTTTGAAAAAGTGAATCATAAATGGTGCCAAAGCTACACAGGCTCATGGTCTTAAGCTTTTCAGGCCTGAGTCTTTGAGGATTTATAGTCCAGAGTTCCTGATTGCTGAATTGTGGTTATTGTGTTCTCTAAGATCTTACTGTGGCTGCCGATTTGCACTTCACCCACTTACTTACAGAGCAATAAAAGTAAAGAACTTCTTTGCCTTTTAAATTTTTAATCATTTTGCAGGTATCAGGACTCAGCAACACTTCTCACTAAAGGAAACACATGGCAATTAAACATAAACACTGCATGACAAAGACAGAGTATGATCAGGATCCCAAATGTGAGAGCTAGGGCCACCTGACTTTCATTTCCAGTTATAAGACAATCTCTAGCCTTTCTGCTTTCTAAAGACTAGTTTTTTCAGGCTCCCTAGACATGTACTGGGCAGCTACTGCATGTAGTTTTATAGACACTTAGTGTTTGCTGACATCTAAAATAACCCTAATCTATACAGATTGTATAGAAGGAATCATCAAGTAAGTAACTTAATTGACATAAATGTGCTAGAAATTTTAAACCATAGATAGATGACTGGGATTTCTCATTGGGTAGAGGTATTCCACCAAGCCTGAATATCTTAGTTCAATCCTTAGGACTTAGGTAGAGCAGATAAAATTCCAAAAACCTGTTCTCCGATTTTTACATGTGTGCAAGCAGGCCATTCCTTACCTCATCTCAATTAAATGAGTATAATTGTTAGAAGAAGTCTGAAGAGATGGCTTGGTAGTTGAGCATTTGAATCTACTAAATTAGATTGGAATTCAGTTAACAGCCTCCACATGTAGTCTCCCAACTAATTGTAATTTCAGTTCTGTGGAATTCAACACTATTTCTGACATCCCAACCACCTCCAAGAGCACCTATGTTAATGTTCAAATATCCACATTCCTGCCACAAAAACTATACCAAAAATATTATCTTGATTCTGTCCCTTTCTGCTGAAGTCAGTTTCTGTTTTGATGTTTTTCCTGTGTTTTTGTCAATGTTATATTGTATAATAAATCATTATAACCAAAAAGCATGTTGTGGAAGTCTTTTCATGGCTTATATTTCTAAATCCCTGTTACTCATTAAAGAAAGTCAGAACAGAAACTCTATCATTGCAGGGACATAGAAGCAAAAACTAATGCAAGGTTCATGGAAGAGCACTTTTTTTAGTAGAAGAGATTTTATTTTATTTTATTTGCACTTTAAATACATGTTTATATATAACTAACAACATATTAGCTATTTCCAAATGGTTTGAGTAGACTCAGATCCTTGTTAGTAATCTTAACCTTGTCTTATGGAATCAGAGAATGGATATTATTGAATAGTTGAGTCAATACTATGGAATAGGTGGGCATATTATTTTTGTTGATATTGTGCTGTTGTGTCTTGTATAGGACAGTGAGATGTCTATTCATTAGCAGTTATTACAGTTGCATCTACATCCAAGTCAAAGAAGCCAGAAAAACTTTTTACATTCATAGACAAACAAGTTTTGGACACTTTTAACATACAGCTTATAACAAATAAGCATGAGAAAAACCAATTCCTGCATTCCCTTTTTCATATAGCTTAATTTTATGTTTTTAACTTGTGAGAGTACCATCAATTAAGCAAACCTTTGCCCTGTTCTTTAACAGATACTTTATTAACTGAATAAAACATTACCTTAATTTCTTCTTTATAACCAGCATCTATGACACATACAATAAAATAAAATTATCCACAGGGGTACACTACTTATCCCATGCAAAAGTACAACTGTGTTTTTATGCAAAGTTGCATTAATGCCTGTACACAGACCATAAATTCCCATTTCTAGTCAGAAGTACATAGAAAGCATGATGGAGAATCAAAATCTTGAAGCCTATGTCTCTTAAAAAGAGAACCTGAATGGATTTCCTTGCTGAACAGCAGACTCATAAATTGACACACAACTCTGTATTAAAGCTTGCCAAGGCAGGTCCACTGGTCAGTTTTACAACAGGGGATTTCTTGTACATCCTTTTTTACTGTCAGTCCCAGTTCTAGTGTTTTCCCTTTTTACATTTAGGGCATATTCCAGAATCCTTTAGTCTTCCCATATTGGGGAATTGCTCTTTCTTCTAATACTCTTTTTTTTCTGAAAAAGTACATCTTTAACTGTTTTCACTTTTGGTGCATCAGCCATCACCATCATTTGATAAGATGGTCTAATATCTGAACATAACTGAACATAATCAAATATTTTATTTTTTGTAGATAGTCTGAAGGTAGTCTGACCAGAACATTAGTAGGGAATAAACAAATTGTTTTACAAGTAAAACTCCAGCTTTCTCCTTCCCAATCAGCCTTTCTTTTGTTGTCATTTTCCTGGAAACAAATATATTGAAATAACTCATCCAGTCCATGCCTTATTTTTTAAAATTTCTCCATTTGCTTTTCACTACCAGTTAATCTATTTCAACATTTAATTTGCTACAGAGCTAATTTGAAAAAATATGGCTTTTTCCTCTAAAGCTGTTGTTTAGTCAGGGTCAGGGTCTGTTTTCAGGTTTGATGAGATATGGTATAAGAATGAAAAATTGATCCTCTTACAACTTTGCCTGTTCTCCCATCTTAGGCTCTTCCTATTTCTTATTTTCCTGACAGCCCTTTTCTCTGGTCTTTCTATGTTGTAGGCAGCCATTGCTCAATATGAGCTGGAAAATTTGGCAATTTCTAGAGAGATCTCATCTCTTGTTGAAAAGAAGCAGAGAAATTGAGTGTCTAGTGGTGGGCAAAGATGAGCTATAATGTTCACAGCAGTTGAAATATATACTCCTTTTCTTATTTTCAAGCTTGTTCTTTGTTTTGGAAATTTTAAGGTTAGGGTTAGGGTTATGTTGGTATATATGTTCTCAAGAGAAGCAAAAGAAGAAATCCTGATTTGTCTCTGAAAGCCCAGCACACCTGGGCAAGGTAGCAAAAACCGTGTGAGACACTATACTAAATATCGGGTAAGGATCTGGTTTCCTATGCTCAACACCCAGCAGAGATTTAGATTCTTGTATACTGACTTCTATCTTACTGGAATAGTGCATTAGCATACTATAAAAGATGAGAACATCACAAACACATTCTCTCTCTCACACACACACACACATATGACTACACATAAACATGTCTGATATACCTTACTGCCTGCCCACCTGACCTTCTGTGAATCCTACTTGGGCCCAGTACTTTCCAAAGCCAGAAGGGTGGGTTCTGCTGATATTACACTTTTCCATAAGACAAATTCCCACATTCTACCTAGCAATAAAACCACAATTTATGTTTCACTTTTTTGGTCTAACTTGATTTTATGCTCTTTAATTACATTCTCAAACCAAAAGCAATGAAGTCAATAAAAACAACAAAGTCAATAAATGGGGTTACTTGGTTTATTGTGTCAGACCATATTCTTTCATTTTGGAAGCTTAGAATATCCACTAGAACTAATAATTGAAGGCAAAACTTACAGACTAACATTCTTTTCTGACTTTCTCTTTGGTCTAGTCACTGTTTCATTCTCAAGTGTCCCCCTTATGAATCCCTAGCCAATGTGCTCAGAAATATTTCCACCTCAGTGGAAAATAGTTTCCACAACAATCAATATCAATGCAATATTTTATATATAGGAATCAGATTTTCTGATTTAGGCACAGCCTCAGTTGATGCTCTCTCAGATGATTATAGGCTTTGTGACATTGACAACTGAGACTAATAAAAATGACAGTAATGCACAAATGTAAATCTTCAACCCAATATAACAACTATAGTCATTACTTCAAAAGCAGTAACCAAACATAAAGATAGCAACAACTTGAAGGCACCAGTATCCCAAAATTACATCTAGGATCAAGGAAAAAGTTAAAATGTCTCTCCAAAGAAAATTGTCAAACCCACAAAAGCAAAATAGACATACCTTGATCTCTACAAGATAATATCAGAAGGAAAATACATTGTCAGTATACAGAGCAACAGATGTTTTGGAGTGTGGTCTAAAGATTTTAGGCACAGTCTACTGAAAACTAAAAATCATTGGGAGACTTACACTTTTCTCCCAAGAAATTAGCATTAAATGTGGTTATCCAAAACAAATTGATCTCCTCTGAAAATATATAGATCAACTAGCAAATGTAGTCAACAGCTCATGTTTATATATTTATGTGTATAGACATAATACAGTAATAATGGCAAAAGAAAGACAGTTTAAGGTAGAGTAAGTTAGAGGATGTAGCAAGCTCATTTTGTACTAGGAAACAGTTCCCAAATTATGACACCAAGACATTTTATTAAGTATTATGAATGATAACACCACATAAATATAGCAGATAGCACAATTTTCAACTGTAAACAAGACCATCTCCACAGCATGCAGAAAAATGTATGACACTATCAAAAGACTAAAAAGCTTTTAGCACATACAAATTATGGGCTTGAGACAAGAATGCATTACTATTATAACACTAATTAAACATAGAATTGAACTGACATAAATTAACTTACCAATATATCCATAGATCAATGGACATCTTCTTTCTCAACTTAGATAGTTCTAATTAAACTAGATTGTGACTGACATAGTAATACATATCTAGCCAAACTTCAAAGAATAAATGACTGAGAATACTCAGACTTGAAGCAACATTTGTTGCTCAATTTCCTCCTAAGTCTCAGGGCTTATAGTGGAAGATATGGCAATAAGAGCATAAATTGCAAAGGTATAATCTGTTCCCTCAGATCACATCTCCTAGGACTCATACATAGTACTTAAACTGATCACAGATGAAGCCTCCCTTTCTCTTGAATACAACTCCTGTTGATTTTACACACCATTTCTATCCCTATTTTCCTTAAAATTTTACTGCTGCCCAGTTACCAACACCAGTAGGCATTCTCAGTAAACATACCAAAAAAGCAGGCTAATAAATCAAAAAGTACAAAACTATCACATGCTGAATTAATCAGAAAGAAGAGAAAATGAAGAATAACAAACACTCACAACTTAGACAAAAACACATGACAACACCTAGACCAATAATTATTTTAAATATGGATTCCTAGATGACAGTATAAATAAAAAAAATATAGAAAAATTAAATGGGTGGTAGTGGTGCACACTTTAATCCCAGTTTTTGAACGGCACAAGTTGGTGGATCTCTGAATTTTCATGCCAGTTAGATATAGAATATGAGTAACAGGACAGCAACTATTATTACACAGGAAACCCTATCTTCTGAAACTGAGGAAAGGAAACAGTCAATTAGAGCCAGCTCAATATCTTCTTCAGAACCTAGCAATCCTAGCAAACACTGTAGGATCTGAATATTCCAACCTGACTCATAAACAAGTAAATTACTTTAACACCAACTATATGAAGATTATAGCAGTCTTTAAATAGTAAATGAGTAAAATTATTATAAAGAAAGTAAGAAAAACACAAACAATAGGAGAAATAGAATAAGCCTTTAAGTAAAGTCAAAAAGAAAACTTGGAGATGAATAAATTTGTTTAAAATCTAAAAGTGAAAAATCAAACCAAGGAAAAAAAATGAAGTGAAGAATTTCTTGAAATTAAAAGTTTAGGTATATAAACAAAAACTGGAAGCAAGTTTCATTAAAATATTAGAAATAAGAAATAAATCAAATCCCTGCCAGAGAAAATTATATTCTTGTTGGGTTCCAGTTCTGTGACCAGGTGCTGTGTGTGGAGCATGTCCCCACATATTCCACAGCAGACAGAGATAAACTTGGGCTGTCAGTGCCACCCCCAGCTGCTGCTAAGACAAGGGAGCTTGCATGGCCACCCTGCCTCCAACTGCTCAAACAGAGAAGGACTGAGGAATCTTAAAGTCAGACTCAGACCCACCCAAAGGTGAAGTGGGCTCAGCAGGCCCCAGAGCCTGAATCCCTGCCAGGGAAAATTGTGTTCCAGTTGGGTTCCAGTTCTGGGACCAGGTGATGTCTGTGGAGTGTGCCCCCACACACTCACTAGCAGACAGAAATAAACTTTGGCTGTCAGGGTCCCCCAAGCTGCTGCTAAAACAAGGGAACTTGTGAGGCCACCCTGCCTCCAACTGCTCAAACAAAGGACTGAGGACTTGAAATTCAGTCCTCTGCCCACAGCAGAGTTAGAGATTGAGCAGATGCCTTGATCAGAGATGAGAGGAGACAAACAAGCCCACTTGCCACAACTGACCAGGAGTCACCTAACTGTGAAGCACTGAAGCAATGGGCAGATACAAGTGCAAAAATATATATAATAATATAAAGAACAATAAGGTAACACCAGAAGAAAGTGGCATCCTAATACTACAAGATCTGAACTGAGCAATGAAGAGGAAACAGAAGGAAGAAACACCAAAAATTCCTTTATAATGATCACTGAAGCTCTCAAAGAAGATATGAAAAATTCCCTTAAAGAAATAGAAGAAAATACAACCAAAAAATTGGAAGAGATGAACAAATCTATGAAAGAAACATGCCAGGAACTAAAAACTGAAATAGAAGCAATAAAAAAGGTGCAAAATGAGGAAAAGATGAAAATAGAAATCCTGAAGAAAAAAGCTGGAAACACAGATACAAGCATAACAAACAGAGTTCAAGAGATGGAAGATAGAATCTCTGAAATGGAAGACTCAGTAGCTCAAATAGATATATCAGTCAAAGACAATTCTAAAACAAAAAAAAAAGCCATAACACAAAATGTTCAGGATATCTGGGAACCAATGAAAAGATTTAACTTGAGAATAATAGGAACAGAAGAAGAAAAAGAAGGAGGAGGAGGAGAAGGAGGAGAAGGAGAAGGAGAAGAAGAAGAAGAAAAAGAAGAAGGAGAATACCAGCTCAAAGGCACAGACAATGTTTTTAATAAAATCATAGAAGAAAACTTTCCTAACTTGTAGAAGGAAATGCCTATAAAAATACAAAAAGCTTACAAAACACCAAATAAATATGACCCTCAAAAAAGTCAGTTTGCCACATAATAATCAAGCCACAATCCATACCAAACAAAGAAAAAATTTTAAGAGCTACAAAAGAAAAGGGCCAACTTACCTATGAAGGCAGACCCATCAGAATTACACCAGACTATTCAATGGAAATGATGAAAGCTAGAAAGGCTTGATCAGAAGTTATATAGACACTAAAAGAGCATGGCTACCAAACTATAATACAATACCCTGCAAAATTATCAATCACCATGGATGGAGTAAACAAGATATTTCATGACAAAGTCAGACTGAAACAATATCTATCTACCAATCCAGCACTACAGAGAGTATTAGAGGGAAAACTCCAACCTAAGGACCCCAGATACACCCATGAAACAACAAACAATCAATAATTTCACAGAAGAATACTCCAGAGAAAGAAAATACAAACAAGTTACCACCAAAAATGGCTGGAAATATCAATCAACTAGTCACTAATATCCCTCAATATCAATAGAATCATCTCTCCTTTAAAACGGCACACACTAACAAGATGGATACAACAATAGAAGCCATCCTTCTGTTGCCTACAAGAAAAACACCTCATCCACAAAGACAGACACAGGCTTAGAGTATAGGGTTGGGAAAAGATTTTGCAGTCAAATGGTCCTAAGAAACAAGCGGGGGTTGCAATCCTAATATCTAACAAAGTAGACTTTAAGCTAAAAGCAATTAAAAGGGACCAAGATGGTCACTACTTATTATCACAGGAAAAATTGGCCAAGAGGAGATTTCAATCCTGAATATTTATGCCCCTAATATAAGGGCACCTACTTATGTAAAAGAAACACTGCTAAAAGTCGAATACCACATCAATTCTTTCACACCTTAATAGTGGGAGACTTCAATACCCCACTTTCAACCCAGGATAGGTCAACTAGACAGAGACTCAACAGAGAAATAAGGAGTCTAAAAGAGGTTATGATGCAAATAGATTTAATAGATATCTACAGAAGCTTCCACCCAAATGCAAAGGAATATTCATGTTTCTCAGCTCCTCATGGAACTTTCTCCAAAATTGACCACATAATTGGTCATAAAGCAAATGTCAACAGATACCAAAAAATGGAAATAATCACTTATAACATATCAAACCACCAGGGCCTACAGTTAGAGTTCAACAATATCAAAAATCAAAGAAAGCCTACCAATTCATGGAAACTAAACATCACTCAGCTGAACCATCTCTGGGTCAAGGAAGAAATTAAGAAACAAATCAAAGTCTTCCCAGAGTTTAATGAAAATGAATCCACATTGTATCCAAACTTGTGGGACACAATGAAAGCAGACTTAAGAGGAAAATTCATAACACTAGATGCTTACATGAAAAACCTAGAGAAATCCCACACTAGAGACCTAACAGCTCAGCTGAAAGCCTTAGAACAATTAGAAGCGAACTCACCTAGAAGAAGTAGACAGCAGGAAATAATCAAACTTAGAGCTGAAATCAATACAATTGAAACAAAAAAGAAACAATTCAAAGAATCAATGAATGTAAGGGTTGGTTTTTTGAGAAAGTTAACAAGATAGATAAGCCCTTAGCCAAACTAATCAAAAAACAGAGAGAGAGTGTTCAAATCAACAAAATCAGAAATGAAAAGGGGGACATAACAACAGACCCCCAGGAAATCCAGAGAATCATCAAATCATATTTTGAAAATCTGTATACCACAAAAATGGAAAACCTAGAAGAAATGGACAGCTTTCTGGCAGGTACCATCTACCAAAATTAAATGAAGATCACATTAATTACCTATACATGTCTATAACCCTTAAGGAAATTGAAGTTGTCATTAAAAGCCTCCCCAAAAATAAAAGCCGTGGTCCAGGTGGTTTCAGTGCTGAATTCTACCAGACATTCAAAGAAGAATTATTACTGTTACTCCTCAAACTATTTCACACAGTAGAAACTGAAGGAATACTGCCAAATTCCTTTTATGAGGCCACAAATACCCTAATTCCCAAGCCAATCAAAGACATAACAAAGAAGAATTACAGACCAATTTCCCTCATGAATACTGATGCAAATATTATCAACAAAATTTTGGCAAACGATATACAACAATGTAAAAAAATATCATCCACCATGACCAAGTAGGCTTCATTCCAGAAATGCAAGGCTGGTTTAACATACGAAAAACTGTAAATGTTATCCATCATATAAACAAACTAAAGGAACAAAACCACCTGATCATATTCTTAGATGTTGAAAAAGCCTTTGACAAAATTAAACACTCCTTTATGATTAAAGCCCGGGAGAGATCAGGAATACAGGGAGAATACCTAAATATAATTAAGGTGATTTACAAGAAGCCGACAGCCAGTATGAAACTTAATGGAGAAAAACTCAAAGCAATCTCACTAAAATTAGGAACTAGACAATGATATCCTCTCTCCCTATATCTATTCAATATAGTTCTCAAAGTTTTAGCTAAAGCAATATGGGAACAAAAAGAGATTAAGGGGATACAAAATGGAAAAGAAGTATTGAAGCTATCTCTATTTGCAGATGATATGATTGTATACATAAGTGACCCACAAAATTCTTCCAAGGAACTTCTACAGCTGATAAACACCTTCAGCAATGTAGCAGGATACAAGATTAACTCAAAGAAATCAGTAGCCCTTCTATACACTAAAGAGAGCAGAGCTGAAAAAGAAGTAAGGGAAACATGACCCTTTATAATAGCTGCAAATAGTATTAAATACCTTGGAGTAACTATAATCAAAGAAGTAACAGACCTATTTGACAAAAATTTTAAATCACTGAAGAAAGAAATTGAAGAGGATATCAGAAAATGGAAAGCTCTCCCATGTTCCTGGATAGGTAGGATCAATATAGGAAAAATGGCCATTCTACCAAAGGCAAACTACAGATTCAATGCAATGCCCATCAAAATCCTAACACAATATTTTTTTGGACCTTGAAAGAACAATACTCAATTTCATTTGGAATAACCGGAAAGCCAGGATTGCCAAAACAATTTTGCTCAACAAAAGAACCTCAGGAGGTATCACCATCTCTGACTTCAAATTATACTATAGAGTTACAGTAATAAAAACAGCCTGGTACTGGCATAAAAACAGACTTGTGGATCAATGGAATAGAATTGAGGATCCAGACATTAACCCAAAAACCTATGAACACCTGATCTTTGACAAAGAGGCCCAAAATATTCAATAGAAAAAAGATAGTATATTTAAGAAATGGTGTTGGCATAGCTGGATGGAAGTGTGTAGAAAAATGCAAATAGATCCGAGCCTATCACCCTGACAAAACTCAAATCCAAGTGGATCAAAGACCTCAACTTAAACCCAGCCACTTGATAGAAAAGAAAGTGGGAAATACACTTCTTCAAATTGGCACAGGCCATCACTTCCTAAATATAACACCAGTGGCACAGACACTAAGACCAACAATCAATAAGTAGGATCTCCTGAAGCTAAGAAGCTTCTGTTAAGCCAAGGACACTGTCAATATGACAAAACAACAGCCTATAGAATGGGCAAAGATTTTCACCAACCCTACAAGTGATAGAGGACTGATCTCTAAGATATATAAAGAGCTCAAGAATCTAGAGCCCAAAACCTTGAATAACCCAATGAAAAAAAGGGTTCAGATCTAAGAAGGGAATTCTCAGCAGAAGACTGAAAGGCACATGAAAAAGTGCTCATCATCTTTAGCGAGTGGTGAAATGCAAATGAAAACAACTTTGAGATACCACCTGACACCTGTTAGATTGCCTAAGATAAAAGACACAGATAACAGCTTATGCTGGAGAGGATGCAGAATAAGGAGAACACTCTTCCATTGTTGGTGGGAGTGTAAGCATGTTCAGCCACTTTGTAATGCAATATGGCACTTTGAAATGCAATATGGCGGTTTCTCAGAAAATTGAGAATCAATCTCCCCAAGGATCCAGCAATACCACTTCTGGGTGTATGACCTAAAGATGCACAGGCACACTCCAAAGGCATTAGCTCAACTATGTTCACACCAGTGTTATTTGTAATAGCAAGAACCTGGAAACAACTTAGATGTCCCTCAATTGAAGACTGGATTAACAAACTGTGGTACATCTACACAATGGAGTACTTTCTCAGCAGTATGAAAAAATGATATCCTAAAATTTGCAGGCAAATGGATGGACTTGGAAAATATCCTCCTGAGTGAGGTATCACAAACTCAGAAAGATAAGCAGGGAATGTACTCACTCATTAGTGGTCTGTAAACAAATAAACAAACAAGAAAAAAAATCAAAGCATGTCCAAGCTGCAAACCACAACCACTGAACAGCTTGGGATCAGAAACACTCTGGACTGACCCTTCGGATCCCACTCCAACTGTAGGAACACCTGACTCACTCTTGAGGGAGGGGGGAGAAAACTGGATTTGCCAGGAGTGGAGACTGATCTAAGCATTATTGGGTCAGTGGGACCACAGGACTTTCTTCTGCCTGCCCAGGGAGGGGATGGGGAGTTGTGGAGAAGAAAAAATGACCTGATGTGGTGGGAGGGGGAAAGGACCTTGAATAAGGATATACAGGGTTGGGAAAAAAATTCAGAGGGAAAGCTGAACACAAAGTAAATATATGTGTAGCAATCTTATTTGCATTATCACCCTTGATAAGTCAGGCTTATGATTTCTATCTTATTTATAGTTACTGTTAACTTATCAGTATTTTAAATTTATTTTACTGTTTTTCTTGATAAATACAAAATAAATAAAGAAGGAAAAAACAGTTTAATACCAAGTTAAAAAAAATACCATTAGCCTGTGTAGCTTTGGCAACATTTATGATTCACTTTTTCAAAGAACAAAGCCACTCACCATGTTACTTGTTAGTATTTGCTCCATCATAATTGACTTGGAGTGTTTGGGTTACTCAAAGACAGGCTGAAACCTGGCATCAAAAGACAAATCAACACCCAGTACCTTCTGCCAGGTTCAGATTCTTTTAGGGCTTCATCTTTCTGCAACCTTCATTTGCAGTTATCAAAACCCTGGGAAAAAGCAAACTGTACTTTGGGGAAATAACACTAAAGCAGATTTTCCTCCACCACAGAACCACTGGGTACTTCTTGCTCAGTGTAGAGTAGTTGTGTGATCCTTGTGTACACTTAAGAAGTCTCAGTATCCTTCCAAGTCTTTGTCTCTACAAGATACCAACAAAGAACTGGGACAAGGATGGAGAAGATCCTTTTAAAGCACAGGATCCTCTTTTCCCACACTCTACTTTAGTCTCACCTCTCATTACATCTGAGCCAAGAAGAAGTTTCAGTCTTTTCTCCACACCAAACCCACATTAGACTCTCCCTCATTCCTGAAACCACACAGTTTCCTATCTGTGGTTCAGAATACAATAGCCATCCCAGTTTATTCTGGCTCTGTCTAAGCAGACAAAAAAAGGGGCTAGCAAGATGATACCTTCACCAAGTTTCAGCTTAATTTCAACTTTGAGGACACATGTGGGGGGATAATTAATTTCTACATGTCCTCTGACCTCTATATTTGCACCCTATCATTTGTACAACACATCCATCCATCAAATGAAGGCCATGAATGTTTGTGTAACTCTTTAATCTCAGAATTCTAGAAAGCAGGAGGGTGATCTTTGTAACCTCAAGGATTAACAGGAATACACAATATACCCTGTCTCAAATTAAAAATTATGCTAACATTATATATAAAAGAAAACACTAAACCACATCAATAATTGTTGCTTTGAAGTATACTTCAAGATTTTCTGTGGGGCCACCTTGACATAGCTATGCTTCCCTTATCCCAGTTTCTTTTCTGAACTGAAATAATGTGAGTCACAGAAATTCCTTAGGAGTCATGGTCACATGGAAATACCTAAGGGATCTGTGCTTTCTTGACATCTGACACCTAATACCTTCTGTGAGGTGAGGTAATAGGGACTCTCTGAGGTATTGTTCACTGATTCTCAATGCTAGAGATATGAGCAAGGTGGGAGACTATATAGCCTCTTCAGAGGAGCTCAATGTTGTCATGCTGTCAAAGACAGTTTGGAGAGTTATCCCAAGCATTGCTCAATGAAGATCTATTAATCAAATGAGTTGGTAGGCATGTCTGGTACACCAAAATGCTAAGACTGTGGCAGGATGATTGAAATTTACACAGCTATGTGATAAGAAATAGTTCACAGAATATGGTGGTGGAGGGTTGCAATGAAGGAAAAAAATGTGTAAGCAAAGGAATCGAGTTTATGCCCACTGTACATATATAATTAACATTAAAGCATGGCATAGCACACTTTCAAACATGAACTGACAAGCAGAGTTAGAAGGACCCTAGGGAATACTGGTCAATACATATAATCTATTAGAGGGTTAAAGATTTAGAGGGAAATTCTGTTTTTAAAATAAGGTGGTGAGTGTTAGCCTTATGACATAGACCTCTCCTCCACATATACACAAAGTTTTCTAAAAATGAATGTGGAGAAAAGACAGAGAAAAAAGAAAAAAACTGAGGTTCAAAGAGGCAGATATACTAAATTTGGAAAGGACATAGCTCAGGGCCACATCTCGTACTAAACACTTAGGTTACATGCACAACACTATTAAAAAGGTTTTTTCTGCAAACACTCCTTCACCATATTGTCATTTGGGGTCACATTTAGCCATGGGCATGCTTAGTAATAGATACCATATCACACCCACACAGAGACACACAGAGGAACATGCTTATTCACACCACAAAACATTCACAGATGGGTATTGAGATTGGAATTAATCTCATACCTTAGACTAAAAAAAAAAAAAGTCCATATACATATGAGGATGACCTCCAAATTTCAAGATAGTGCTACATTGTCTTTTGTTTGAAATCATGCTGTGGAATATTTTTTCACAAGGAAAAGATATGCTACATTTGTTCATTTTGTGTTTGTTTAACTATGTAAAGATATGATGCATTTTCTTTAATTAAATAAAATTGGCCTGGGATTAGCAGCATAGGGTTAGAAAGTAGTTCATAAGGAGTAGCTTAGTGTGAATTTTTATAGTTTATTAGGTATAAATGAAAAGAGGTTTAACAAGACATCAAATAAGAGACAAAGATAGCAAGTTGCTAACCTTTTGAGCTTGAATATTAGAAAGATAGAGATTTATTTTAAGTTAACTTCATAAGCAACAACAGAGCCATTCAATGGGAAAATAGAATTTTCCCAGCTATGGCATGAGTAGCAAGGTGAACACTGATTTTAAGAGAAGCCATTGTTTTAAAGGTAAAATAGCAATGTGTGTGATCCAGTGTGATAGAGAAGATCAGATAACCTGTGGGACATATTTGGTCCCTTGAAGGCAAACATATATTTCTACTGAGTAATCCTCTGGTCTAATATAAATGCACACATCATACAGTTTACATTGCATATTTGTGGACCTCATAATTGCTTGGTGTCCATGGTGTAGTGAGATTTATGTGAGCCTTTATATATATTCTGACAGTCAAGCATGATTTCTTTTCATAAGCCTCCAGTGCTCTTAACCACTAAGTCATCTCTCTAGACACTTAATATAAGTATTTATTTTGCTTTTATTTACCTCTGTTTATCACTGGAGGTTCTGTGACTTGCTATTTAAACCAGACTTGCCTGAAATTTATAGATACTTCTGTTCCTGTTTCTTGAATGCTGGAATTAATGGCATGCACACCTACTAAAAATTAAGAGATTTGTAGCACCAAAGTGTGCCTCTAACATATAGTTTACAGTTTAGGTTTATATTTATCACAATTGAAATTTTTGTGGGTTGTGTAGGGTCCTGCTATGTTGCCCAAGCTAACAACTTCCTACAAGTGCTGACATCTTATTCTGTGTATTGGGATGACTAGCCTGCACCTTCAGTACTGAAATCATCCTTAGGCATCAAGTGGGATTTAGTAAAGGAACACTGGAACACTGTGGTCCCTTGAGGTTCCCACATTGGTTTTACCCATACTACTGTTCCAAGCTTTAGAAGTGAGGATTGAAGCCTAGTAGGCTGGCATACAATTCAAGAAAACACACTGTCTCTGCCTTCCATGTGCTTCCACTTAATATGTATATCACCAAAGCCCAGCTGACAATACTTTGTGTGTCTGGGTTTCTGTGTGTCTAGCTGAATAGAGATGTTTGAGTTATCAGGTTAAGTCCAGTAATTATGAAAGATAGAGGCAGGATAGTAATGGGTCATATAAGGTATGAAAAATCATATTTAATAAAAATTTGCAAAGACCATTTATTAGTCATAATGCTGCTGGAAAAATCAGGAAAGATCTAAGGAATGTGTGTTAGAATGTGTATGTGAGTATAAAGAAGGAGCAGAGAAGAGAATATAGATAATTAAGAGAGATAGCAAGAGACATTTTCAGAGTGAGATTTTTAAAAATTGAAGTTAAAAAAAAACACTGCAATTAGAAAGTTCATATGCATTTCTTCTTTTTAGAAAAAGTCAAGAACTCATCTAATGTATATTTTCTTGTTTATACTAAAAGTAGCCATAAAGTGTGATATCAAAGGCCTCAGATATACACCCTATTTCTAAACATTGTCCTAACCTTAACACTGATCTTAATTCTATATCCAAACCAAAACCATCATGCTGATCTGAAGTGAATCCTAACACTAACCCAATCACAATACTAAATCTCTAAGTCTAAACTTATTTCTAACATTAATCCAGAACACTTTACTCTAACTCATACTTAAACCTATATTCCTATCCATAACCATAAATGACATTATCACTATCATTAATCATGAGCACTAACACTAATCTAAATCCAAACACTATCCTAACCTAACCCTAATATTGACCTCAACAATATCCATAACACTACGTCCTAAACTATTTTTCTAAACATTGAAACTAAACCAAAACATATTTTTCATGCTAAAAACTAACATTAATCATAGCATAATTTTAACTCTAACCCTACATCTTACAGTAACCCCTAGCATTTTCTTAACATTAATAGTATTTTAATTCTAAACCTGTTTACAAAGCAGAAGCTTATTCTAATACTAATTTCAACCCTAACATAATATGGTAAACCCTAAACAAGTTTAACCCTAACCATAAATAAATTATAACCATAAAACAAGCGGTATCCCTCCATGTCATAAACCTAACAACAAGAATATTCCTCAGCTAAACACTAAAGCAAAACCATAACCTAAAACCTAGCCCAACAAAGACCCTAGGACTAAACCTAATTCTATTATTACTCCCCGAAACACAACCCTAACTTTAAGTACTACATTAATTTCAAATCCTAAACTTCACAATAACCCTACTCATAACAACTTTAACCCTAACAAATCAGTAACCTAAAAATAGAAACATTTGCCTTAACCATAACCATGTTGCCTGAAAAATAAACCTAACCATTACCCAAAACTAAACATAGTGCTAACTAAATTCTATCACTAATCTTAAGCTCTTATGATACATGTAATATTAACCCCAACCAAACTGACATTACCTGTAAACCTAAATCAAACCCTAACTCTCAACCATTCTAACCCCAAAGCTAACTGTATTTCAAATCCTAAACTGAAATCTGCCCTGAATTACAATATTAATTGTAGTGCTAACACAGATCCCAATCCCAAACTGTAAATGTGACTATAACCTTAAACACCATATTACACTAGACATAGTGCTATGAAGTATTCCTAAACCTAATATCAACTCTTAACCTTAGTACTCAGCCTATCCCATTAATAAACATGATAATCCTAGAACCTAACCCTAACTATAACCCAGGGTAATCAAACCATGACCCAGATTTTGGCAAAAACCATATCTCTAAACCTAACACTTTGTATAAACCTAACGCAAATGCCAAACCTAAGCAAAACTCTAACCCTAAACTGAAACCATGGGAAAACTAAACCTATCACTCTGTATAACTCTATCCTGAACTTAACCATAATTCATAAATAGCCATATTTCAAACTCAAGCCCCTATCACTAACATACCAAGAACAACCTCACCTTGAGTCTAATTTTGAACATTATCCCATATCCCCTATTCTAACCTACAATGATTAACTCTAACTTAAACCTAACAGAAAAATAAGGCATATTTTACCTGCACCATTACCATACCTCGAATCACTAATTTTTATTTAGGCTAACTCTAACACTAACCTCTAATCACCTGTGCTGACCTTCCACTAACCATTAAACTAAATATAAACATAATTTCAAACCTAATTATCACTCTCTAACCTTCTAATCCTCTAACTTTCATTGTGACATAAATATCTGACTTTCTAATCCTGATCTTAACACTTAATTCTGACACTAAAAAAGCACTAAATTTTTGTACATAAAAGACAATTGGCTATCTCAACTTTAGATTTGCTTGGTATACACCCACCTGGAAAATGAGGGCAAAAATAAATGTAAGGAATTAATCGTGACCTTTGATATACAGCCAACCTTACTACCTGGGCTAATTTGTGTTTTTAGCCTTAACTATGTGTCCTTATGTACTGTAAAATTTTCTTTCCTTTTTTCTCTTAAAGTTCTTGTCAAAACATGTGACTTGAAATTTTTACATGGCTTTGTTTTAGCAATAATGCACAATAATAGGTGAAAATGTATCACATTATTCTTAAAAACACTTAAGCCAGCTTTGCTTTTAAGGAGTTTTTACTGCAATCTAAAAGCTCCTTAGATGTTTGCTGTAAAACATTATAGTATATACTTTTATTCATCAAAGTTAACATTATAATAAATTAAATAGGATAGCTTACTAATCTTTATATTAGTTCACAAGTAAGAACACCAATTAGATGGGGATATTTCCATGAGAAAAACAAATTACCTCATAGGCAATAAGAAATTTATTATGCCTGATTTAAACATATCAAATATATTCCAATGTCTGTGGTATTGGGAGCCACACTCACCTGAGAATTATCCACCAGTGAGTTACTTCTTGGTGGGCAAACAGCATAAATTTTAATTATCACCTGTTGCCAACTCTTATGCACCCTTCCCTAGCCCCCACATGGCTACTGGCAAAATGTTTAGTGTTCAAAATAAATAAAATATTTGGTTGTAAAAATGTTTTCATATGTAAAGTAAATTCATTTTGAAAACTTCCTTGGCTTCTTTTATGACCATGTCAATTTTTCTTTACAATTTGAAAAGAAGACGATAGTTAACTGTTGTAATATTTCTTCTAATTTCATTTCAGCACCAGTGAGACACCATAGCAGAAACTGTCTATAGTATGCAATGATACAAGTCTGAGTTTGATCATTATGTAAAGGGAAATAAAAGTAAAAATCATAAACTTGTCTTCTAGTTTCCACATATCTGTCCTGACCTATAGACACATAATCACAGTAGACACATCATGAATGTTTGGTATGTAGTAAGTCTTCGTGCCAAGAGTCCTAATTTATAATATCTGTACTACAAAAAATAAAAATAAAATACTGCTTCAAATTCACATGAAGGATTTAATAATTCTTAAATTCTCAGACATGTTAACACTGTTAAACTGTGTTAACAAACACCAAAAATTGAGTCTGTCAACTATACATGCACTTGAACTCAGGAGGAAACACATGTTTTCAAGTGTATCCATGAATCACTACACATATTCAAGCCAATTGGCATAGCAACAAAATATCAGGGGAGTTCTTGAAAAAATTAGAAAAAACAACCCAACATACTTTTCAAGACAATCTTATACATACTACCAGATATTTACATAAACAATATACCACATAGATGATCAAGATACCATTGCATACATTAGAGAGTAAATAAACCATACACTAAGTGAAACCTCAATAAAAAATGAACAAAAATCATAGATCTCATGTGAGGGTCACATAATGAAATTCACTAAATGGATTTGCCACACACAGAGCACACTTCATGACATCAGATGTTTTGAACATAGTGACTTATCTATGAGTTCAATGATCAGTTGTGAATAAACATGTTTATTCCCAAAAGCAAAGTTCAATTATTAACACCTTTCTGTAATAGCTGTTATAAAAAGTTTCAAGGTTCTAACATTCTTAGAAATGAGCATGCACATTCATATACCTACACAAACTTACTGCTATCACATAATTACAATTAAAACAATTTTAAACAAACATCTTTTCACTTATAATTTTTTCATAATGGGCATTTACTTCTGTAAAACAAATTTTGACCATGTACATGCTTTTTAGAGGTTTTCTTTATTATCTGTTCCTGTAAAAGAAAACAAACCTATAGTCTTGAAGTGAGGTAAATCAATCTTTAAAGCTTAGAACTATCATTTGTAAAGATTTAGAAAATGATGCCATGCTAAAGAAAATATGTTTCTGTGGATAGGCTTTGAAAATTTACTTACACACATTATTTTCAGTACTCACTATCTGCTTCACAATGCAGATTAAGTGTGTGAGTCCTTAGCCTACTGCTTTAGCTCCCTTGTCTGACACTTGTTACCACACAACTTTCATGGGGATTCTGTATTTTGCTGGAACCAAGCACCTAAGTAAACTTTTTAGTGGACATGGACATCATATCACAAGAAAAGAAAAGGAACTATTACAAATGTACAGAATTTTATACCTGAGTTAATTCATGTAATTAAAGATAAGTACAATATCTACAAGGGTTACTTATCAATTAAATTTTTAGTTCAAGTGTAAAAGTTATAGGGTGAAATGAGCCCTGACTATGAGAAGTCAAGCTGTACTATAAGCTGTGAATTAAAGATATCTTGAATATCCAGAATTTAAAAAAAAATATCTAAGGGTTGTGATATTACTAAATATGCAAAGAGAAGCTATTGTAGATACCTACAGCTATGAACAAAGAGTAAGCAGACTATTCCAATTTAGGCTAAACCTAGAGCTATAAAGCAATGAGACAGGTATACTCTTCGATACCAGTTATACCTGAAGCAATGGAGGGAAGATATTCTGGATTTATAATGTTCTAAAGAAATAGATATCTTATCTGTCAGAAGTCAGGTTACACATAAAAATGGAGCTCCAGTGGGAAATGTTCTCCCATCAGGATATAGCAATCTTGCTTCTCTCCAAAATGATTCATTATATCTCAGTTTGACTCCACTCTTGCTAAGTATTTCAGCATAGGAGGAAATTTCTTCTCTACACTCCTGAGGGAAATTACCAGCACAAATAACTGTCCATTTTCTTTTGCTCCACTCAAATACAGGCTTTCTCAGAAGAGAAGAATAATTCTACTTAACTCCAGGGCAATTTGTTACATTTCAGTTTCATCCCATTAATGGGGTAACTGTTTCAGAAATTTAGCAGTCTATAGTGAAAAGTTGTTGTTTCTGCTCCACTCCTTTAAGGAAACTTGACAGTAGTGGTGTCCATTGCTTCTCTGCTTAAATACACTATAGAGTTTCTAATGTACTCTAGCAAAAAATTTTTATCTAAAATTTATTAGACAGATATATTCTGAAAGGCACAATCCAGGAGAGTGGCTACCTCTGCCAGGGTGGAAAGGATAGCTGCCAACTAAATAGGCAGAGGGTTTATATAGGGCTTCAGGAGGCAGAGCTTTTCCATGGAGAAGATTAACAGGGTTAATCTTATTCACATTTCAATTCCTGAGCTTGAAAATTTTTAGAGAATGGTTGGAATTAATAATCAGGGTTTGGTTGACCTTGTGCTCAATTTGTCAAGTGAACAATGTGTTTCCTTGGCTCTGACTTCAAGCCAAAATTGTGGTTATTTTACTAGCATTTGTATCTTACACATAGGACTTTATAAATCCATTTTTAAGGAGTATTCTAGTACAAGCAATTAAGAACAGATATTCAACTCTGGAAATAGACTGTTGACCATCACACTTTTCTAAAAGACATATACTTATATAACATTAAAATTCTTTGGAATAAAATGTTATGAGATACTTTAATAAGTTCTTAGTATCTTAATAGGTACTCAAAGACTAATGTAATATGCAAAGGATATTGCAGACTGATTGCATATAAAATCTTTACCACTGGTATAAAGTGACAAATTTAACCACATTTAATATATATGAATATTCTGACACTAAAATTTTTCTTATACTTTTAAAAGTTACTGATATGTTCAATGTATATAAGAAACTGGTTATATTAGTATTCATAATGTTTTTAAGTATATATCTTTAACCATAAGAATTACTTTAATATGCAAATAGTTTAACATTGATTATATTTTAAAAAGTTTCTCTAGTATGTATTCTTTTATGGGCTTGAAAATTACTGTTTTGTGGGGCTAGAGAGATGGCTCAGCGGTTAAGAGCACCGTCTGCTCTTCCAGAGGACCCGGGTTCAATTCCCAGCACCCACATGGCAGCTAACAACTGTCTGTAGTTCCAGTTACAGTCAAACACCAAGGCAAATAAATAAATAATAAATAAATAAAGTTTAAAAAAAAAAGAAAAAAAAAAAAAGAAAAGAAAATTACTGTTTTGTGCAAAGGTTTTACCACACTGATTACATTCATAGGGTTTCTCTCCAGTATGTGTTCTTTTATGGGTTTGAAGATAACAGATTCGTGCAAAAGCTTTACTGCACTGATTACATTCATAGGGTTTCTCTCCAGTATGTGTTCTTTTATGGGTTTGAAGATGACTGCTTTGTGAAAAGGCTTTACCACACTGATTACATTCATAGGGTTTCTCTCCAGTATGTGTTCTTTTATGGGTTTGAAGACTACTATTTTTTGTAAAGGCTTTACCACACTGATTACATGCATATGGTTTCTCTCTAGTATGTGTTCTTTTATGGGTTTGAAGATGACTGTTTAGTGAAAAGGCTTTACCACACTGATTACATTCATAGGGTTTCCCTCCAGTATGTATTCTTTTATGGATTTGAAGATGACTGTTTAGTGCAAAGGCTTTACCACACTGATTGCATTCATAGGGTTTCTCTCCAGTATGCGTTCTTATATGCCTTTGCAGATGACTGTCACGTTTAAAGGATTTACCACACTGATTACATTCATACGGTTTCCCTACAGTGTATGTACTTTTATGGCTTTGAAGATGACTGTGATGTGAAAAGGTTTTACCAAACTTATTATATTCATACAGTTTCTCTCCAGAACATGGTTTTTTATGGGTATTAAGATTACTGTCTGCTGCAAATTTTTTTCACAGTTATGATATTCATAGGGTTTCACTCGAGTATATGTTTCTTCATGCATTTCAAAATATCTCTGCTGTGTAAAACATTTATCACACTTATTGCATTTGTAGATTTTCTCAAAAATATGTGTTCTCTTATGATTTTGAAGATCACTGTGGTGTGCAAATGTTTCATCACATTGCTCACATTCAGAAAAATTTTCTCCAGCATGTGTTCTTTTGTGCATTTTAAGAATACTGTGATAAGAAAGAGATTTAACATATTGGTTAGGTTTCTTTCCATAATTTTTCTATCCACACATTTCAAACAAGCTAGAATATGCAAAGGCTTTAACAGATTTTGTATATATACAAGGTTTCTAACTTGTTACACTCCCCTTGTAATTGTAAGTGTAACATCACATCTTCTGTAGTATGATCTACTAATAGGATATCTACCTGACATAAATGTTATTTTTTAAAATTTAACAATTATTGATTCATTTTAGCTGGCTTTATTTACACCACTAAAATTTTCAAAACATATAACAATTTTTCAAAGCCACATTTGTACCAACTTACACATCAAAATTACCTTTCATCCATTCTAGAATTTTGACAATGTTCATCAATATTATATTCTTCCCAATGGTATCCTAAAATATAGTACCAAAAATATCTGTTATATTCTTAAGAACCATTCAGAATTTTAAATACTTTAGGGAACTTAAAAATTATGTCTGATTTTATTATCATTTATCTGATTTTTTAATAAATTACAAAAAAATCAAGTTATCAAGGACCATTTTCTTCTTTACATAAGGATCATTTATTCCTACCTATTGTAGTGAGGTTTTCATAGGTCTCCAGCATCACATCTTTGTAGAGTTTCTTCTGATAAGGCTTTAGTAAGGCCCATTCTTCCAAAGTGAAGTTGATATGCACATCATTATATGTCACTGCATTCTAAAATACACAATGCATGTTTACAAGCAAAAGCATGATGCTGACAATATTGTAAAAGCATATTTCTAGGACAGAATAGTCATATAATACTGGTGTTCTCTACATTGATTCTATGACAAACACATTATAATGTAATTACCACAGAAAGAAAACAGAATAGGAGTTTCAAATCTGCCATTTCTGTATAGATATACTGGGATATCGTCTGATAAAAATGAATATTAAGGAAAACAAGCCATCAGTATAGAAAACATATGACAGAAATTGTATGAACAGGTGCAAACTGAAAAAATTAAAAATGAGATAGACACCCTGGGTGTTTTGGTCCATGCCTCCAAACTTATCTCTCAGGAAACAAAGACAGTTATATCTACATCTGAGGGAAATGTAAGCATAGTCTATGAAATCAGATCTAGGAAAGACAAAATTACATACTAAAACCCATATCATATTATGGAAATCTCATTCAATAAAACAAAAATAATAGAAATAAGAAGTTTATGCTGAATTTCTTACAAAGAATTAAACATTCACTCCAGTTCTATATTTATATTCCAGAAACCAAAATTGCCCCAAATTTAACTGTACCATCAAGAAGATTTTACTATTGGTAACTGTTCATTTAATAAATTGCAAATGAACAGATGAAAACATTGCCAATACAATTATAAATTATAAATAATCACCATTGTGCAGGAGAGATGATTCAGTAGAAAAAGTTTTGTTAGTCTTGCATGTAAACCACTATTTCCAGTAAACACACAGGGGATCATAAGTATTCATTATTTTATGTTTAGGATTCCTGAGAACATCTTTTAATCATTGTGATGATGAGGAATCCACATTGTGAAAATTATGCATGGAGGTAAAATGCTTATATTAATTTTAAAAATTCAAAACACATAAAACAGGCTGCAAGAAAGTCATGCACCTGCAATGCAATGGAAAGCACAAGTTTAAATACAGTATTCTCTCTGTGATAGAAGTCAGGGCTAATACGGAGATTTTCCAAAGAGTAAAGGATAAAAACACATAGAACAACTTCTGAGTTTATCCTGAAAGATTTATGCAATAAACTCTCAAAGGTTCTTCACTGGCTTTCTGAATCTGGCAATCATAGATGTCTGAAACATAACCATTTCATAAAAATATTTTTCAATAACTTTTCATTGTTTCTTGCTTCTAATAGCAACGCATGTATTATGATTCTGCAAACTTAGATTTCTTCACTGAAAAGGACACCCACATGCATGCACTACAGGGAAGTAGGTTTTGTATAAAATGGCAGTCTTGGACTAGGAATCAATTTTCTTAGCCCTTCTATAAATTTATGCTTAACTGAATGAAGTCTGGCACTTACAGCACTTTAATAAGAAATTATTTTACATCAAGGTCTTCTCTGTAATAGTGACAAACTTCTTAAAAATTTATGACTGTTTTAGCACTTAAGTGACATCTAAAAATATCTTTTCATGTTTATTTAATTTAGTCCTACTTGTTTTTATTTCACAGTAGACCTGAATAATTCATTGGTAACAATCATGAAATAGATTCCAATATTACATTTAAAAAGTAATCTATTATTTTTAATTCTACCTTACATAATTGATGTGGTACATATGTAGAATAAGAAATATTTTGTAGCCCAAATATCACACAAATGAGCCCAAAATTAAATTTTTGTGGAGTGTACATATTTCTAATTGAAATTCTGTTTTCTCAATCTATTGTCTATTGTTAAGAGTATTGTCTGTCAATACTCTTAACACTCCTATTTTATTGGTTTCCTATGAACAGCCAATTATGTTGAGTATAAAATTTCTATGGTTTTGTCACCTAAAATCCTGATATCTTTCACATTTTTACAAAATGCAATATTCCCAAGATCTACCTAGCAATAAAACCACATTTTATGTTTCACTTTTTTGATCTAACTTGTTTTTATGCTCCTTTGATGACATTCTGTAACCAAGAGCATCTTAGTCAATAAGTGGGATTACTTGGTTTATTTTGTCAGAGTATATTCTATTTTGGAAGCATGGCAAAGCCACTAATGCTAATAATTGAAAGTAAAACCTATGGACAAACATTGTCTTATGGCTTTCTCGCTAGTCTGGTCACTGTCTCATGCTCAAATATCTCCCCTTTCAGGTCCAAGCCAACTTGCTCAGAAATATTTCCACCTCAGTGGATAATAATTTCCACAGCAATCAAAATCAATGCAAAATTACATATACATATAAATCAGATTTTCTAATTTAAGCACAGCCTAAATTGATGTTCTCTCAGAAGATTCTAGGCTTTGTGACATTGACAACAGAGACTAATAAGGAAAAAAGACAGTAATACACAAATTTAAAGCTCCAAAGCCAATATATCAACTGTAGTAATTTCTTCAAAATCAGCAAATCAAACATGAAGATAGCAACAACTTGAAAATACCAGTATCCCCAAAATTGAAGGAGGCATGCATCTAGATCAAGAAAAAAATTTAAAATGTCTTTCAAGAAAAATGCCAAACCCGCAAAAGCAAAGTAGATAGTCCTTGATCACTGCAAGATAATATGAGGAGAAAGAAAAAATACTGCCAATAGACCTAGTAACATAGATGATTTGGAGTGAGGTCTAAAGATTTTAGGCAAGTTCTAAAGGAACCCAAAAACCTTTGGGACACATACACTTTTCTCTGAAAGAATTAACATTAAATTTGGTTATCCAAAACAAATTTATCTGCTCTGAAACTATATAAATAGATAAAATAGAAAATGTAATCAACAGCTCATGTTTATATATTTATATGCACAGATATATTACATTAATAACAGCAAAAGAAAAACAGTTTAAAATAGATTTATTCTAGGAAATAGTTCCCAAATTATGACACCAAGATATTTTATTAAGTATTATGAATGCTAACACAGCAGAAATATAGCAGTAAGCACAATTTTCAGCTGTAATCAATACCACCTCCATGCATGCCGAAAAATGTATGACACCATCAAATAACTAAAGCTTTTAGCATAGACAAATTATGGGATTTAGGCAAGAATGTATTACTATTATAATGCTAAGTAATCATAGAACTGAACTGACATAAAATAACTTACCAATGTAACCATAAATCAATGGGCATCTAATTTCTCAACTTAGATAGTTTGAAATAAAGCAGATTGTGGTTGACATAGTAATACTTATCTAGCCAAACTTTAAAGAATAAGTAACTGAGAATGATCAGACTTGAAGCCACATTTGTAGCTCAATTTCCTCCTAAGTCTCAGGGTTTATTGTGGAAGATATGGCAGTAAGAGCATAAATTGTAAAGGTATAATCTGCTCCCTCAGATCAGATCCTCTAAGACTCATACATAGTACTGAAACAGATCACAGCTGAAGCCTCCCTTTCTCTTGAATACAACTCCTGTGAACTTTACACACCATCACTTCTATCCCTCTTTCCCTCAAAATTTGACTGCAGCCCAGTTACCAACACCAGCAGGCATTCTCAATAAACATATCAAAAAAGCAGGCCAATAAATCAAAATATACAAAACTATCACATGCTGAAATAATCAGAAAGAGAAAACAAAGAATAACAAACCCACACAACTTAGAAAAAAAATATATGACAACACCTAGACCAATAATTATCCTAAATCTGGATTCCTAGATAACAGTATAAATAAAAAAATAAAGAAAAATAAAATAGGTGGTAGTAGTGCACACTTTAATCCCAGTTTTTAGATGGCAGAGGTTGGTAGATCTCTGTATTTTCATGCCAGTCAGGTATACAATTTAAGTTACAGGATAGGAGTTATTACATAGGAAAACCAGTCTTCAGAGAAAAAATGAAACATAGTCAATTACAGCCAGCTCAATATGTCTTCTTCAGAACCAAGACATCCTAGCAAACACAACTTATACAGTATATTCCAAACTGACTAAAAAACAAGTAAACAATCTTAACACCAACTATATGAAGATTATAGCAGTATTTAAATAGTAAATGAATAAAATTGTTAAAAAAGTAAAAAAAACACAAACAATTGGAGAAACAGCATAAGCGTATAAGAAAAGCCAAAAAGAAAAGATGGAGATAAATAAATCTGTTCAAAACCTAAAATGAAAATCAAACCAAGAAAAAAAATTAAAGTGAAGGAATTCTTGAAATCAAAAGTATAGTTATATAAACACAAACTGGAGTCACATTTCACCAAAAATATTAGAAATAAATAGTAATCTCAGGTATTGAAGATAACTTAAAATTACTGGATACTTTGGTCAAAGAAATAATTAAATCTCCCCAAATATTACTAAAATAAAAATCTAAGAATAATAAAGAAAAGAATAAAAAGAAGAAACTTGGGTAAAAGGCACAAGGAATACATTCAACAAAATAATAGGAAAAAAAAGTCCCTAAACTAAAAGAGAGGTCTTTCAAAGCAAATACATTGAAACAAACACAAAAAATGCTTTCACTACCTCATAGTGTAAACATTAAAAATTTAGAACAATCTAGGAATATTAATAGCTGCAAGAAAATAACACCAATAAATAAAGGCAGACCTACTGTAATTACCTTTTCATGTTAGTGAAGACTCCAAAAGCCAGTATTAAATAGACATATGTGCTTCAGACTTTTAAGAGACCACAGGTGTCAACCCAGAAAACTATACCTGGGAAAAATTTCAATTACCACAAACAGGAAAAATAAGGTATTGCATGATAAATCAAATTTAACAATATTTATCTACAAATTCAGCTCTATGAAATATTCTTCATAGAAGGAAAAGTGTAACTACACCAAAGAAACACAAGGCAAATAATTTCACACCAAAAAGAAAAAAAAATAATAGAAAAGTAATACTCTCTCTTTTTCTCTCTCTGTTTCTCCCTCTCTCTCTCTACACTCACTGTCACACACAAATAAGAGACACACATAAATAATAATTACAAAAACAATCTAAATTAAAATAGAGATTTTCAAGAAGAAAAATTATAAAATACAATGTACCATTATATTTAGGGATAGACAAAAAAAAAAAAAAAAACACAACTATCAGTGATTACCAGGAGCCTTCAGTGTATTATATAAACTATACATGAAAATCATTAATTGCTATTGATTCCCTGCATTCATGTTACAAAAAAACATGTTTAACAAGTGTTATAGTAGTGCATACTTCTATTTGTAGCACTTCTTAAAACAGAAAGTTTCAGAATTTAAATGAGGTTAAGGTTTGTATTAGCTACTTTAGAGCCTGTCTCAAAAAAAAAAAAAAAAAACAATAGCAATAATGTCAAACAAAGACAAGGTCAAACAGATTTTTTTATGATGGGGGCATAAACTCAGGGATGAGAAAAATTGCTCAGCAATATTCAGTACTGGTTAATTTTCTCAGGGACCTACATTTAATTTCTAGCATCCATGTAGATTACACATAGATGCTAAAGTAATCTATAATCACAGTTGCAACAAGTAGACATCTACTTCTGGCCTTTATATGTAGAAAACATACATATATTTATACAAAATACAAACATAGAAAAATACAAAGAATAGATGCTCTCTTTTAATAAGTAATTTTTAAATAAAAATTGAGGCAGTAATGGTAGCATAATGTTTTGTTTTACAAAAATATAAAGAAGTAGTAGTATAAAAATAAACACTGAGATTTTATAAATAAATTTACTAGGCTGATTCTGGCTATGCTCAATCTCTTGGTCACCCTATTCTTTACCTAGATCCTATATATTAACAAGACTAAGCAAAGCACTGAATGTCACTACAAGGAGGACTACCAATTATCAATGACTTAGAAGAACATACACTGAGACTGCAGCAAAATTTTATTCTTTAATTTCTCTACATTAATAAAAATTAATAACAATTAATAATGGAAACTCTGCCTAGACAGTTGTTATGCAGACATTAATATACTATGGACATCAGCCAAGAATATTATATCAAACAAAACTCCCAAACAACATAGCTGGTACAGAAACTGCATAGCATGAGCTATTCCTGAGTTTTACTTCAAGATGAAAATTACCTAGAATGGTGGGGAATCTAAGATATGCAAAAATCATCAATTTAAAAGCAAATAAGCTTTTTAAAAGAAAGTCTTAGTAGTAATGATTCTTTAAATCTAATTTGAGTACACATGGTCCAAAAGATACAAAAAAATCAAAAGTCATACCAATTTAAATAAAATCTGGCAGAACTATGATTTTCTCAAGAATAAAACCAGAAATTTATGGCACACTAGACCTTAGGGATGCAAGTGATCCAGTCATATCTCAATGAGTAACTTGTTAAAGTCCCCTGTTTGATACAGATTTGTGCCTACTAGCTGGTTGTAAACCAGGAGTAGATCCTATATAATTGTTTGGAGTGAAATGTCTGTGTGGATCTTACCAATAAAAGCTCTTAATGACCCTAGTTGTACACATGTATCTATGTGGTATTTTAGAAAGAGTAATGCCTCAGTTAATTTTTATTTTGTGAGAATTAATATCTACTTACTATTGATAAATCTTGTATACCAACAATTTTATTTTTCCACAACATACTTTATTACTTGGGTACTACCTAACACATGAGATGCCTTTAAAAACCTTCACAAAGTAAACTATAAATGAATCATATATAAACTTTAAATAAAAATGCTAAACTAAGGCAAAGGACACCTGAATGTTCCATCCCTCAGGCAGTAAAAGCCTGCTAGCCATGCCACCAAGGTGGGATCAAGGAATGTTAAACTGTAAAAAAAAAATCCCTAAGCATGAGTACATTTGCAGTTTAGCTGTGTCCTTAACCCCAAGTAATCCAGCCACATGGTCTTTGTCTATAAAAAGCTTTTGCAAATTGGGGAGCTCAGCTCTTTCCTGCACCACACTCATGTGGTACCAGTGCAGTACAGAGAACAAGCTCCATGCCTAGGGTTGTATCTTTTTGACAATAACTTGCTGTTGCATTTCAGACATCTTGTCTCTGGTGGTCTTTCTGGGTTATTGAGATTCAGGCATTACACTTTCCAAACTGATATCCTGCTTTCACTGGGTGCACCAAAAAACAGGTTAAAGTTGAAATAAAGTTGTTTCTACAAACAGCTTCTTGGCAGCATTTTGTGAACAGATTATAGAATAACATTACAAGAGGCATTTGTTTGCTGGTGAAAGTTTCAAGACACAATGGGGCCTAGAAGGAGAAAAATTTTGGCTTCACATTCTGACCAACATCTGGGAAGGACCATACTAGCTTGCCCATAATACTATATGCTCAATCCCAGTTATGAACAACAACTCCTCATTTACCATGACCTGGTTTCCCAGTCCAGCCTTGTTCTCTGCTCAGCTTCCTGCATCAACACAAACAGCACACCACACAAAATTGCTGGTGCAAGCTCCTCTTCAAACACAAACCTAAAACAGACAAAAGGAAGGACCCTACATCAAATCTGACTCTCAGGATATCTAAAGAGCCCTGATTGGCCAAGGAGGCCCAGACACCTGACATTTGTTTACACTACATGGCCTAGTGGTTCTTGACCTTGAATTCCATCCCAGATAAGACACTTTTTTACTTTTTTTACAGATCAGCAGAGATATGCATATCAATAGTACTAGGTCCTGACTCCATTAGCTGATCAGGCTATCTATTTGCATTCCAAAGGCACTTTCTCCTTTTTGTCCTGGATACAATTTGGGAAGCTTGCTTGTATAGCCCTCTATACTATGTAGGATGAAGTAAGTTTCTGTCACACTGGAGAAAGAAAGCCCAGAATATCACAGAGAGGTATAAAGACACCAAAGAAATGCTTCTGTCATATTCACTTTGCACTATAAGTTCTCAACAACTTTTTTATTTAAAATTCTTTTTCCTATACCCTCACTCCTTTCCTTTACTCAAGTTCCCCCACTCCATCACTCATTTATTGAGTACTGAATTTAAAGGTGAGGTGATCAGTCTGGCATATTTTATTCAGGGAGGTCCAATTCCATTTTCCAGTATCAAGGCTGAGTAAGTTATTTCTCTGTAATGAATGGGCTCTGTGATGCCAGTTCATGTATCAGAAATAAATTCTCATACTACTGCAAGAGGCTCCATAAAATTCCCATTCTGTTCTACTGCAATATATATTCATGGGGTTTAGTTTTTTTTCATGAAAGATTCTCAGCAATTATTTTGAGTCAATGAGTTTCAAATAGCTAGGGTTAACAAGCTCTATGGGTCTCCTCATGATCCTTTTTCCTTTGCTCATATACAATCTCTGCTCCCTCTTTAGCTAAACCAGGAACTCCACCCCATGCTTACCTATGGATCTCTGCTTCTGTTGTCATCAATTGCTAGATGAAGTTTGTATAATGACAATTATGTTAGTTATTCAATTGATTATAGAAGTCCTATTTAGGCACACTCTCCATTATTGCTTAGACATCTTGTGAACTGTAGGATGTTTTCCTAGCAGCAGGTTTCTTTTTAACCCCCAAATGGCTTCTTCTATCAAGATATTTACTTCTTAGTTCTTTCTCTCTGTTTCTTCTCCCACTCAACCATCTCAACTCTCATGATCTTTTCTCATGGCCCTCCAGAGCTCTCTTTTTATCATCTTTTCATTAAAGGACTTTGTTTTCTAAAATAATAATTTAAAATAGTAACAATATGTAGCAATGTCATTCTGCAGAATACATAGTTCTGAGATCAAATGAACAACAGAAGACTATTACTCTCTTTAGAAAAAAGTTTTTAGATATTTTGGCATGTACTAAAACCATTTGAGTAATTAAGCCACCTAGATTAAAGAACTAGAAGGCTGTTCTTCAACTTTCCATTGGTATAGAGCCAATGTTGAACTAACTTGACCAAAGCCCATGAGGCATTCTAATAAATAAACTTTCTAAAAACATACAAAAATTTATTCAGTCAATTCTGCTGGAGCAAGAACCTTGACTAATACTGCTGTGTTTTTATTCAGTTGTGCACTGATTTACTAGACAACAAGTGTTCATAAAAAATCATTCTTTCTTGCTCCATTTTTTTCTAAGTATTGCACATATTGTGAGAACTATACTTTTTATTATTGTTAAATTCTCTAGAAATTGAAATCTATTTCAGAAGAAATAATGCTAAAACTTCTAATGATTATACTTATTTATTTTTTGCATCAGTAAAATCATTATAAACATGAATATATAATTTTATGAAGCCTTATCATTAGGTTAAAAGGGCCAGTGAAAAAAAATACAACCTAACCAAGAAACCAAAAAAAACCCCAAAAAGTCCCTCTAGAAGAAACATACTTTGGTCTGAAAACCAGAAGTAAAGAAACACTATCTTTTATCAACTGAGCATACAATCAACTTGTCCCTGAGCATAAGTTCCAGATAATATATAAGTTGTTCAAGCTCAGGGATTAAAATCTGACCAATTCCAGCCTTGAAAATATTCTCCCTAGAAAGTTTCTACCCCTTAGAAGCCCTATATCAGGCCTAGGCCTGCTCAATTGACCATTTGCCTTTTTAAGTTTAAATGTATAGTTAATAATGAAGAAAGGTTTCACAAAGCAATATGGACAAAAAAGTTTTTTGATATTTTCATAAAACTGAATGTATTAATACATTTTTTTATCATTTTACCGTGAAAATGTGAAGCAACTTAAACTTCTTCGACACACAATCTCTACAAAATTCTATCACACAAAAAGGATGTTATTTAATGAGTATTAGCTGTCATTTGTTTTTGTTTTATGTCTGAAACATTTGCAGCTTTAGAAATTTTTGTGTGTGTTTAAATATGTAGGTTTTTTTCTCTTAGGAGTCCTGTTAACCAGCTCCAAAATAAAAACAAATACACTTATTTTTTATTATGAGTCCCCAACATTAGGACACCTTATTTCAGGCCAGAATTTTTAACTTAAATTACCTATTTTATATAGGGGAAAGGTAACAGACCTTGTGCCTCAGAGCAGCTTGACCACACAACTGCCCTGACAGGCTTAATGAAAGACAGACAGAAACTAGACTCTCACTGGCAGAATCTGGTACCTGGAAAGGTTCAGAGAGTCTGTAAGCAGATACAATTCAGGAAGCAGCAGGCACCTAAAGGATAATACCTGACATTCCAAACATTCACTTCCTGGGAAAGGAATAGATAGTCTCCAGGTAGACATGCTGATCAGGTAATGTAGGGGAACAACAATTGCTAAATATTAAAACATCACCAGAGTTTAAAGTCTTTAACAAATTAATAGCAGGTGTCCCTAACCTGAACTTGAACCAATCCCAGAACTGTAATCCAGAAGCTCTGAAGTCCCTAGAGCCTTCCCACCAATAAAAATCTTTGTGTCATGTTGTTCATGGTTGCTCCTACTCCAGGGCTGTGTCAGACAAACAGAGTAACACAAGCTAGCTTGTCACTAAAAAGAGACTCTTGGTTGTGGCACACATCTATAATACTAGTATTTGAAAGGTAGAAGGATCACCCCTAGTATGAGATGGGCCTGATCTACATAGATGAATTCCATGATTCTGCCCAACAAACCCAGCTGAAATACAACAAATAATTACAAATGTAATGGTCAGTATAATTTACCTAAACATTTCTAGGTTTTATTGCAGAAAGAAACCTCTTTCTACAAAGTCTCAATACTATCCACAAAACATCTTGAATCTTATTTAAAGATAGAATACATAAAACAAAAAGACCCTTAAAACCTAAGAAATGAAGTATTCAATCAGCTGCATTATCTTACTGTGTGAAAATCCACAGAAAAAGTAAATATTAATACAAAAAAATTATAAAACAATGGGCTTGATCTATGTACTCAGATCAAAGAAAAATATTTTAAAATACTAAACAACTATTTCTGAGAATGGGAGCACCTTAATGGTACAGAAAAAACATAGCATGAGTTGTACCTGAATTTTACTTCAAAATGAAAATTAACTAGACTGATGAGGACACTAAAATATGCAAAAATTAATAAGTCTAAAAGCAAATAAGCTTTTTAAAAGAAAATCTGAGTAATAATGATACTTCAGATATAATTTGAGAATAAAGAGTCCAAAAGTTACAAAAAGAAATGAATAAAAAAAAATCACATGAATTTAAATGAAACCTATCTGGCAGAGCTGTAGTTTTTTTCAAGAATAAAACAAGAACTTTATGGCCCACCAGTCCTTAAAAATGCCTGTGATTCTGTCTTACCTCAATGAGTATTTTGTTCATGTCCCCAGTTTGATATAGATTTATGCCTTATGGCTGGGTGTAAATTGAGAGTTCTTTGTAGTGGTTTGGAGACAAATAGCTAAACAATCTTGTGTGAATCCTATCAATAAAATTACTAACAGGCCTTCTTATACATGCTTATCTCTATAGTGTTTTAGAAGTAGTCATTGCTTAGTTAAATTTTATTTTGTGAGATTTAACATCTCTTTAGCATGGGCAAATCCTGTATATCAACAATTTTATTTTTATACATCACACCTTATTCGTTAAGTGTTACCTAGCACATAAAATGCCTTTAAAACCTTCACAAAATAAACTTTAAATGAATCTTATATATTAAGTTTGAATGCAAAATGCTAAATTTCTGGAAATTTAGAGAAACTACACTTCTTGATGTGTGGCAACCAGCTTTTCAGAACTTGACTACAAATATGTTTCTATAAACAGCTCCCTCCTCTCAATTCTATGGATGGGTTTAAGCCACAAATAAAAGCTATGTAGAGACTTGGCCTAGGATCAGGAAGTTTTAAGGACCATGTGGGACCTCAGACAACAGGGATTCTGGCTGCAGGTAAAACTCAGGTTCCAGAAAAAAAAACACTAGCATTTGCACATCAATATCTGGTTCATCTCATCTTTTGATAGCTGCCCTTCACTCACCATGTTGCAGTTTCCCAGCTTGGCCATGTCCTTTGCTCAGATCCCTGCAGAAGCACAAACAGCACAAACACAAAAACCTCTGGCACCACTTCCTCCTCAAAGCCAAGTCAGAATCTAGCAACAGGAAGAGCCCACCAACAATTCTGATTGACAAGTTACCTGGAGGGCCTGATTGGCTAGTGAGAAATGAGTGACAAGATCACCTCCCAGGGGATTGCACTGTTCTTAAAGACACAGTAAAGTGGTCATTGATTTGACCTTCTAACACAGACAAAGACCTCTTCTATATCACCAGAGATGCATTTCAATAGCAATTGCCCCTGGTTCTAATAGCAAATGCTGCTATTCTCCTGCACTTCATAGGCACTTTCAAATCTCTAACTAGCATTTACAGCCCACTGTATTTTGCTGGGTGATTTGTATCCAGTAAGATTTCTATGGTTAGTTTTAAGTTTTCTGTTTGTCCTGTCTTTACTTTAGTGTTTCTATGTTTATTTTAATTTTGTGTTATTATTTTGAATTTTTTTTAGGAAATTGGCCTATGGGTCTTCTCACTATTTTTTTGTAAATGAGGCTAAAATTTGTTAAAGTTTGCAAATGGTGTAATTCAACCTGCAGAAGGTCTATAGGCTGGAAAACTAAGAGACATCTATTTTGCTTGATTTGTAAGCTGGAATTTCAGTTGTGGTTTCTACTGCTGGCATCAGAATATATGTTTGTTCTATTTTTACTCTTAAATCTTACCATTCTGTTTTAAATTTTTGTGACTTTTGAGATTAACACTTTTAGACAGACATAGAGTACTCTTACTCCCAAGCATTACAAAGAAACACAGACAATGGTGCAAACCTCTGAAAAACAGGAGAAGATTACCAGTTTGTGGACTATTGGAACCTAATTCCTTTTTGCTAGGGTGAGACATAAGCACCTTGAGGCCTAGACATTATAGGATTGAGACATGTCACCTATGCAAAGAAGTGCAGGAAAAACTGCAATGAAAAGGAAACAATAGATGAGGGCTTTTGTAATTGAGACCTTGCCTGAACCAGGATGCAACTGAGATTCAGAGCTAGTGGAAAACTGCCCTATTGACACACAAAGTATCCTATGAAGTTTCACTTCCAGTGTGACCAAGACAAAATGGAAAGTCACTTTTGATCTGCTTCTCTGATAAACTTGATACAGGAACAGAATGGATTGGTTGAGTGGTTGCAGACACACAAGGCTAGTTACTCAGGCAAGTGATGGTGAAAGGCCATTGTGGGGGAATCCCCACCCCCAACCCCCAACTGCCATGCTTGGGCCATTGTGGGGGAAGCCCCACCCCCACCCCTACCCTCTGTGCTTGACTGGAATATGTTGCACCCTGCTCCTCCATGCCCTACACCAGATTAGCCCGCCGTAACTTGCGCCAAGCCTGCCATGCTTGTAAAGATTGATGCCTACTACAAAGACATTTGGCCGGACCAGATGGCTGTACCTTGGGTGACCCTGCTCCCCCCACCCTGGTAGAACCACCCCATAAAAGGCCTGTGAGCCTTGCAATTGGGGTCGCCAGCCTCTTCTTGTGCTGTGTGACCCGCGAGCTCGTGTTAATAAAACTTCTTTTTGTTTCCCGATATCGGAGTAAAACTCTCTGTTTTTGGATGCAGACCCTAACAATGGCACCTCCCCAACCTGTATCTTAGCTGCCACGAGTACCTTAACTCATTTCTGTCCTGAAACTATTTTGTCTCTTTTAAAAAAATAACTTTGATTGTAAAAAAATATGGGTTTTGGTTATTTGAATCCAATATAAATATATATTAGCATTTGTAGGGATTGAGTACAAATTAATATTAATTACAGTTTAAAAAATCCTACTTCTTGTTTCTGATGCTTCACTAAAATATGGATACAAAATTAGAGCAAGAGCTTTCTCCTTTAATAAATTTTATAAAAGTAGGATGCTACCAAATATCCCAATCAGGTGAAAAATAAACTTTGTATTTCAGTTAATTTTAATTTTAGGTAAATTTGACACAGTTTCTAAGCAGGTTTCATCTGTATAATCCCAGAATTTATTCTGTAGACCAGGCTGATCTCACACTCAAAGACTTTTACTGCTTCTGCCTTCTGAGTGATGGTATTAAAGGTGTGCATGGCCAAAAACACCTGAAGTTTGATCTCATCATCTCAATGCAGATTAAAGATAGTCCTTAAATTTTAAAACATTTAAAACAAATCCCTCACAGGTATACACAAATCTTTGGGTTTTAGTCAATTTCACAGAAATTCCAAGTACCAAGAAAAACAATTGCAACAGCTAAGACAGAAGGAAGAAATCTTTGTCTTCAGCTCTTCTCTATTCTATTTGTTCTTGCCATTTTAAATTTCTTGCTTCTGTCTTCCATAAATTTTGATCCAGCATTGTATATTAGTATGTTTAACACCAATAATTGCCTCTTTTATTATATCTTATTTATCTCTAAAGTTTAGGCAAATTGGATTTTTAAAAGAAATTTATAAAATATACTTCACTGTAACCTCATATTAACTACTTCCTTTTCCAAACTTCCTAAACTATGTCAATGCCTCCTCCACTTCAAAAGAAGGCTTTCCAAAAGGGTACATTATCAAAAATTATATGTGGGAAATATCTATAGTTACTGGATCAAAATGAGAACTCTGATCTTAAAGGAAGAAAATAAGAGTTGAATTTTATTAGATATTTTTAAATCCTGAATTGAGGGCCATAGAATTACATCAAACATTTGCCCTTATAAAAACTGATAAATAATTATTTCTCAGGTGAATAATGGATGATCAGATTTTGCCCCGACCTGTGGGACTTCAACACGGGAGACCACCTACAAGAGAGAATGAAGGGAAGGGAGACGCAAAGGAAGGCAGCAGGGCAAATGGGATTCTGATCGAGCTGCAATTTATTGTGATTCTAAACATGCTTATATAGCAGAATATGGGGGGGCAATCTTCAAACACCTGCAAGAAGCTGGCCAGGGAAGCAGGATATTGGCAGGTTAAAGAGGTGACTGGTCTTGCTTCAGGGGAGAGTTGCTAGGTAACCTAACCATAGAATGTTCTTACTATTCTATTCTTTAGAGCTACCTTTATGGGAGGACTGCTAAGTAACCTAGCCACAGAATGTTCCTGTTATTCTATTCTTTAGAGTTACTTCTCTGTTACTGTGATGCAAACCAGAACATCTATTTTACTTTGGGAGAACATCTATTCTACCTGAGAGAATATCTATTTTACTTGAGAGAATGACTATTCTACTTGGGAGAACATTGTGCTGGCTCAGTGGTTGGTTTCTCAGTCAGTTCCCATGGGAGCCTTTAGCTAGAGGCCTAGAGGCTCAAGCCAGGGTCTTGGTTTCTGACAAGATTTTATCCTTAATGAAATTTAATTTGATTAGTAAAACGCACTGATAATTTTTCTCAAGAGAATAGTTAATGTCAGCATCTCTATGAAAAGACTAAGCAACTTTTTGTCTGTTTCTGTTAAAAGTAATGCTTATTACAGATATGGAAGTACACAAAAAAAGAAAAGGATATGTTCTGTAGTATAATATAAATTTGTAGAAAAACATAAGTACATGTAAAATATTACCTAAAATATGTTTTACATGCCACTTCAGTGTATGGTATCTGAGATAGTTTTAAAATTATGTATGCATGCAGAGTGCAAGTATGCTTACTCCACAAAATTCAAAAAGGAAGGTATGTGATAACTTTGAATTAGAGAAATTTGCAAGGTGTCAGGCTGAGAATGGAACCAGAGTCACTAGAAATATGATCCAGAAATCTTAACTAGTGAACCATCTCTCCAGACACATACAATATATTATTTAATGTGAATATATGTGACAGTCCTGTGATAGTTTAAAATATAGTAAGAAGAAGCCACGCTGGGGAACCTAAGCCATGTACTTATAAAGACCTCTTCAATAAAGCAGAGATGCTGAGCTCTTGGTTAGAAATGGTTGTTCAAAGATCCATTGATATTTCATTATTATAATTAAAAACTGGAAAATGATGTTTAAACATAATAGCTAAACCTGACCTGAAGTACTCTAACTTAATTATGGTAGAAAAAATTTAATTCAGACAACTTTATGGAGATGCCAATGTTTAGTATAGTAAATATCATCACAAATTTCATGATAATACTAGAACAGAAATAACCTACAATCATCTCTCACACAGACACACACACACATACACACACACAATCACATACATGCACACATACTTGGTAATGCAGAATCACAAATTGTATCTTTTACTAGCCAGAATACAACTGTGCAGCTGAGGTTGTCTTCTAAATCATGGCTATTAAATAATTCCATCAATCTAATTAGAGGGATTACAGGCATTAGATAACACATATGAGAAATGTTTCTGTTTATAAAGTGATTTTACATGTAAGAATTCACGAAGCTTCTGGAAACAAGTCATCATATCAGTGGATAATCTTATAATTATATGTGGATATATAATACATATTTAACAAAACCTGAATATTGGGGAGAGAGCACCCATTCAAATCCCAAGGGGACAGCTGAGGAAATTCTTAAACCTAGAATACAAAGATAAACAGCTGAGTCAGTCACACACACCTTTAATCCCAGCACAATGAAAGCTGGGAGTGGTGACCTCCACCCTAACTCCAGAGATAGAACTTTTGTTTCTGTGACTTCAAGGCTACATTAATCCTAACCTGAATGGGTATATGAAAGCTTGTAGAAACCCAGAGAGACACAGAAGGGACTGGGAGAAGATACTAGCAGAAGCAACCAAGCAGCAGCAAGACTGAGGAAGTTTCAAGGCAGCTAAGTGAGAATTGACTGTGGTGCTTCCTCTCTCTGATATTTCAGTCCTTCCCAGATATTTGGCTCTGAGTCATTCACATTGCAACAGATACAAGCTAATATACCAATGAGACTATATTGCTTACACTTTTCTGCTATTTTTCAAATGATCAACACATAATTACATTTAGATGATAAACTTGTTTGTCCACAACAATCCATTATCTGAAACAAAAATATTACAAGAAATAGAAACCATTATTGCAGATGGTTCTGTGTCAGAACAAGTAACACAAGTGATGGAGCTGCAGCATGGGAGTCATATTTGGGGTCAGAATGAGCTGAGAGATGTGAATAACCATAGCTGTCTGCATATCTGTGCAGTCAACAATGTGGACAATGCAGTCATGATGTTACTGGTATGTACTACTATCATGTGACTTGTGACAGCAGTTAATCACCCCATACACTTCCATGACTCTATAACCCTGTGACATCTCTACCTGTTCTCTCCTGCACCCAGCACCTGCCCCCATCAATGGATGAGAATCCACATTATAAAAATGACCCTACTGGTGTTTAATGTGACAAACTTTGGGACTATATTCTGGAGATCACAGGTCATTTTGTGATCCACAAAAGATACTCACATTTTTCTGGGTTGACAAATCACTTTACAGAAAATCACATCATGTCTTTTAGGTCACAGGTCACTTCACATGATCTTTTTCTGTGGTCAAAAGTGGCATTTTACTTGACTCATGTCCCCTTTCTGAGATTATACCACATCACTCTCCTTTTTCTCTGAACCATCTCCAACTTATTCATATCCAACAGCTCTAACGGTGATTTCAGCTAAGTGAAAACATTTCAGAAAATAAACTAAATATGTAAAAATAAAGTAAAAAGAATGTCATGTGACCTTCCCTCACACATAGCTGAAAGGGACATGGATTTGGATACTGGATGCTAGGTGATAGATACTGAGGCTAGGTGCCAGTCAGAGAATGCTTGCTACTATGATTTTGGTAGTGGTTTCTAGAAACTAGGTGTTGATTGATGGAGTTAAGTGGTAGATCTGGCTGATCCTTTTTGGGTTCTAGGTGCTTTCATCATGAGTGGTGCCTGTCTGGTGATGGTAGCTGTGTATTATATGTTTTGTGGTAGCAAGCAAATAAGAAAATTTGAACACATTTGTCACACTCAATTTCTGAGAAATAAAAAAACCTAGGAATGATTTTAGAGCAAAATATACAAATGATCTCTACCCAAAATTTTTATGGGGTCTATTTTCCATTGAAATACTATGACCTCAAGAACCACTGTCAATATTATTGTCAACACTCCCATGTTTATAGCCACACAAAAATAACTGATTAAACTTTGTTTGCAGCTTTCTATGGCTTTTGCCACTTAGAGTTTTAATATTTTCCATATTCCTTCAAAAGACAACATTCCCACATTCTACCCAAAAACAAAATAACTTTTGGTAAACCACATTTTGATCTAAGTTGCTTGTTTCTTGCTTGTTAATTAAATTTTGCAGCTAAGAGTATTTCAGGTAATAAAAAAGATTAATGTCTGGTATTTCCAGATAATAAGCCCTAATTGTAGTAACTTAGGATAAAATCCAAGCCAGAAACTAAAAGTAAAAACTATAATAAAACTTTGTTAGTGGTTTTCTCTCTTGTTTGACAACTCTCTTGTCATAAAATTAATCTCCTATTCATCTCACACACATTTATTTTGGATATTGCCATCTCAGTGGAAGAGCATTTTCATGTCAATTATCAATCATAGTAACTTCTTATAAATATAGTAACTAGCAAATTAGATCTGGGAAATACCTCAACTGTTGTTCCTCAACTTAATTTCCATTATATTGACAGCTAAAGCTAAGTAAGACAGAGACAATGATATGTAAATTATATTAAAATAATATTATAAACATATTAATCACTTCAGAAGCAAAAACCCAAACATGAATATAGCAACAATTAAGAAGCACAGAAATAATATATAATTTTCTGTATACCTAAACATTTTGGTTTGATTATAAGTCATAAGAAATTTTAAAACAAGTTTTTCTCCACATTTTGTGTATGTTTGTGTGTAAAAAAAATACCTTAAGCAGTTGAATTATGCTCTTATACACTGTAAATCTTGGTTTAATAAAAAAATGAGTGAATAGAAGCTAGGCAGATAGAATGTATAAGTGGAGAAAATAAATAGAATTCTGGGAAGAGGAAGAGGAGAATAGAGTCCATCCACTTGGAGAGGAACAATACTGGAATGCTGTACTAAAGAAAAACAGTAAGCTAAGTGGCTAAACACAAACAAGAATCCTGGGTTAATTTAGGAGTATAAGTTATCAAGTAACATGCCTCAGCCATAACTATTTATAGTAAATATGAGCCTTTGTATATTTATTTGGGACTAGATGGCTGTGGAAATAGCTGGGTGTAAAAGAAAAACTGTTGACAATAATATTCCAAGTGTATACGTGTGTCATATAAGAAAAAAGGTGTCAGATTGATAGAATCTGGAGTAAAAGGTCATTATGAGACTTTTAATTTGATTACTGAGATACCAAAACAAATTTTATATATTGTTGCACATGAAAATGAACATACACTACAAGATGCTTCACAAGTGTTTATTCAAAAAAGTTTCCCAGCTTCTATGAGAGAAGGAAGTGGATGAGGAAATAAAGATCTGCTATCAGGTGGTGTCTCCTTTTAAGAAAGCAGGTGAACACAAATTCACATTCCCATGCCTGGGGGTATGGCCTATGAATCAATCATGTGTTCTGTCAGTGCCATTTTGGCTTTAGCATGTGGCTACAACATGCCAGGAATTTTAATTTAACCCATTACTATGTTGGGTTCACTATATAGCTCATATGTGCCAGTAATTATTACACACATGATCTGCATCTATCCCAAGTCCATAGTGTTTTTTTATCAAGTAAAATAAGTCTTTCAAAAATTAACAACAAAATAAAATGTAAATGAAAAAAGAAAGCAAACAAATGATCCATGGGAACATAGTACATTAGTATTAAAATGGTGTATATAGCAAATTAGTAGCATAATTTAAATATAATTAAAATAACATTCTCAACAATAAATTACAGAATTCCTTATTTTTATACTAAATGCTAAAGTTGAAACACACAAACATTGAACAGGATTATAAAAAATAATGTACATATTGACACCATGAGAATTCTATATTTACAACATAATTACAGTAATCAAAAATATGTATATTTAAAAAAAGCAGTTAAAAATAAAATCAGAAAAATATAGTCAACTTTTAAGACAAAGACCAAAGGAAATTCAGCCATAAAAATTGTGATTTTTAACACTGGTTAGCATACTTATAATTTTATTTGTATTGATGTTAACACAGAGTTAACCACTTCTACAAAATTAACTAAATGTAACCCATAAATTGATTTTTCAGTTCCTTCAGCTCCTGATATTGCTTTCAAAAGTAGAGACCCACAGAACTAGAGCTGGCTTGAAAAATCAAGGTACTCTCATGCTGTGAATCTACAAACTGTCATGACATCTTATTTCAGGAAAGCCAAGACTAGACTCACTGATGCCCAGTGACCAAACATTGCTGAAAATGATTTAATGTCTATCTCTTAACACATAGGTTACTACATACAATGTGGAACCTACTTTATCTATCTTCCAAAAAGCATGCAGAACTGAAATATCTCTAACTCAGAAACATAAATTTTTTCTCTGGAACTGAACATTCCTGTACCAGATAAAAACTGCTCTTAGAAAATTTAAAATATTCTAATTAGTTATTACTAAAGGATTGGTAAACATAGTTCTGAACTTCTAAAAATTAGACTATTAGATATTCAATCTCTATTTCTACTAAAAGCAAAGTATGTGTGTACACACTAGACATATATTACTATTATCAGAGCTTCCCATTGCCATGGTGGCATACTTTACCCCTCCCCCACACAATCTATACTTAGAATGTCTCAGAAGAAGAACCCTCCCAAGGTCATCACATGGGACACCAAAATGACAGTCTAGCTCATGGTCTATCCTAGTCACAGAAGTTCTGACTTATCAGCTGAAATTATCCTCCAAGCTCTGGTTCACTGGTCTCTACACTTCCCATGACATGGCTTGTGGTCTCCTTCACAGTTTCATAAGCAGAGCCAGAGAAAATAAATCCTCAAAAGTACCTGGAAGCTACTTAACATTGGTATTTCTATTTGCTAAGCCTTCCAAGAGTGCTACATTAGGTAAGGAAACTAGGCCTTAAGACAGTATCAACTCCCCTAGTGGAAGACTAGAGAGCAAATTACACTGAGAGCAAAGTCCTTCCCAGCTCTTCCATTCCTCCCTAGAGGCAGATATAACATTGATATGGAAAATTTTTATTTTAGTAGAAATTCTTCCAGTCTTCCAGAGCACTTTCCTATGTCTCTTCCAATACATACAGTTCTTTGTGTACAAATTCTAATACAAAATCATTATCCAGTGCAACCAATCCCTTGCTTAATTACAGGAAACTCTTTTGTCCAAGCACAAGGTATATTAACAGAGAAAATGCTGTTACTGTGTAACTATTTTAGGAAAATACAGGCCATTAATTATAAAACAATGAACAGTCAATAATGGGGCTTATATACAGGAGAAACACTGTGATTCTGATAAAATCATAACCTCAAAAAATTACTTGAAAAAGAGAATTTATTCCCATATGTTCTAGGGTATATGAGAGCAAACAAAAGATTACTCACAGTTTTTTTGAGGCTATACATCTTTCTTATTATGAATAAATTCACATTTTCTCTCTGTGCTTATCCTTATTTAAGGTCCCTTTCCCCTCCCGCACCCTGTTGTAGTAAGTTTTTCCCGGCCTGTTTGGGTCCAGAGATTTGTGACCTGGCGCACGTGTGGCGCCAGTTTGGAACCTGGTTCGCGCACCCGCAGCTTTTGTCCCCCAAAAGAAATGAATCACACGCTTATATACTTTACACTGCTTGGCCCATATCTTAAGCACATTATTAGCTAGCTCTTTCTTCTTAAATCAACCCATTTCCATGAATCTACCCACCACGTGGCTCGCAGCCGTGGCTCACCTGAATTCCTACATGCTTCTTCTTCGGGGGATGGATGGCGACTAGTAAACTCCACCCCTTCTTCCTACCTGGCTGCCTCTGATTCTCCACCCACTTCTACGGTGCCCTGCATGGGTCCAAACAGTTATTTATTTACATCATACAGGGAACATTCCACCACATTTCCTCTTTTCTGTCTAATTAAAAAGGAAGGTTTCAATTTCCATATAGCAAAATTACACACAACAGAACAGCTCTCAAGCAAGAATTACAGTCACAATATCCAGTCTATTTGTATTCCAAAATTAAAGAGAATATTCCATTATCTACCTTATCATTGTGAGTCTAAAGTTTCATATTTAATATACCTCTTAAACTAAAAAGAACTATACCTACAATTATTAAACCTTCAACCACATCAAAGACCACAGAAGGATATAATATTATTCAAATAAACAGGAAGTGCAAGCAACTTCCAAAGTCTAGAAAATGACATGACAGAGATGACATTTATCTGCCTGGACAGTCACCCAAAGTTCATTTGTAACGTTGGGGCATCCATCTTCAGCCATTAGGCCCAAAGTCTCTGGCAAACCTTTCAGTGATGCAGGAAATCTGACACAGCCCATCAGTTGCTTCTCTTTGTGTCCTGAAGAATGTCTGGCAATGTTTTCTGCAAAGCAGGAACCTGAAGGACCATCTCGGCTTGTTCTGCCAAAGTTCAGAGGTCACTTTCCTATGGAACCTGCATGTCCAGTTTATGCAGCATACTACCAAGCAGTCAATACCAGAACAGTTTCTTGCCCGGTGGCTAACTGTTGCCACAAAGCAAATTCCACATGAAGTTTCTTCAATGCCCATTCTTTCTCTGAAATACATTGATGCTGCCAGGAACAGACCTGTCTCACTGTCCAGAAAAGTCTAAGTTCTTAAAATATCTTAAATGCCATATTCTGCATGTCTTTGAAGTGTTTGAAGACTACCTATCTAATTGAAATATATCTTTGCATACCTACAAAAACCTAACTAACATAACTATAAGTTTGCTTATCATAGATGACTATAAATCTGCACTTCTCAATTACACATTACAATTTTAAATGAGTTACATCAGCATCTTACCTTAATCAAGAGCAGAAAAATACATACAGCATAACAAAATTGACCTTAAGTTTGTATCAATAAACCAAAATCCACTTATCTTTTCTAATCATTCCTATATCATATCCTCCTCCCCCATTTTTTTTTAAGAAATTGACTATGAGCATTAACCATTTATAATGAAAACAAGCATTAATAAGTAATATTTTTGGGAAATTGGATGAAGCTCTTTCTTTTACTACTTCCTGCTGTCAAAGGACGATAACAATCTCATGTGGTTTTGAAGCTGGATCATCTTAACTGGCTTCTTGGAAGCTGAGAATGTTCATTCAGGTGGCCTTGGTAGATGGAACCACATTTGCCTAGAACCAGTCCACAGGTTTTGATCTTCTGTGGAGACAAAAGCAGAAACTCTTTTCCCAAGCAACATATTCTTATAAACAGATTTCAAAGTCAAAATATCTTTAAAGTATATGTATTTAGCAGCCCCAGCAATCAACCATGTTTCTGCAGTCAGCTCATTTAAAGTCAAAAAATCAAAAGAAAACAAAACAAACTTAATCTAGACTCTCTGTTTATTTGCCATCTTTACATGGCTTTTTTAAAAAATCTTTATTTCTATTTCTCTTAAAGGGTTTTCTTCACCCTTTTTTCTTTTTTTCTCTCTCTCTCTGAAGCCTATGCGTATTTTACATACACTGTACCTCGTTTAGAGGTTTTGAGAGTCTAAATCTGTTTTATTGAGAATCCTTACTCATTTTCTAACCCAAAGAGCTTTAAAATGTCTGTATGACTTTAATTGCTGACTCCGCCCCTCTTGGCAGCTTTTCAATATGGCAGAGGAGCCTGCTGCTGGTCTGCTGCTGTCAGCAAAGAGCGGGCTCAGGGAATGCTGCTATGAGAAAAACCTTTTTAAACTGTTTCCTTTCTGTTAATATAAACAGAAACCTTAAATCAATCACACTTGTGCCAATCCTGTCGTAAAACGTATGAGTTTAAGCTGTGTGCCGCAGATGCGCCATTTTTAAATTCCTGCCTGAACACCACGCTGTCTCTGTACCATAAATCAATTCAAATACGCAATTCAAAAAACCGTTTTAAACTTTCTCAGGCTTTATGAGGGTGTTCGTGCCCCACGTTGGGAAGCCATCTGTTGTAGTAAGTTTTTCCCGGCCTGTTTGGGTCCAGAGATTTGTGACCTGGCACACATGTGGCACCAGTTTGGAACCTGGTTTGCGCACCCGCAGCTTTTGTTCCCCAAAAGAAATGAATCACATGCTTATATACTTTACACTGCTTGTCCCATATCTTAAGCACATTATTAGCTAGCTCTTTCTTCTTAAATCAACCCATTTCCATGAATCTACCCACCACGTGGCTCACAGCCCGTGGCTCACCTGAATTCCTACATGCTTCTTCTTCGGGGGACGGATGGCGACTAGTAAATTCCACCCCTTCTTCCTACCTGGCTGCCTCTGATTCTCCACCCACTTCTACGGTGCCCTGCATGGGTCCAAACATACAGAGAACATTCCACCACAGCACCCTCAGGTCATTCTCTCTTCTCCACATCTCCCCATCTTTTCCCCAGCATGGGCACTGGTTGAAACTGTAGACTCTCTTATCTTGCTTCATATCATACACATTTTTTCTTTTTCATCCTGGACATAACATGGCAAGCTAGCTTTTACAACTCACCATACTCTGTGGGGTGGGTTGAGTTAGCAAGTTTTTAAATTCAATTTTCCTGTTTTCTGGGTGTCCTGATTTTACTTCCATGCTTTAGTTCTTTACTTTTATTTTGATTGATTTGGATTTCATTTGAAAGTTGAAACTTCAGTTTTGTTATTGTCTCCAGAGGCTAGAAAATCTGTTTTGCTTGTAGTCTTAAGTATTAGGATTCTTTCCTTTTCCTGATTCATGAGGTTGACTGACAGTATGGAACAGATGAGAAGTACTTCTACTTTCATTGCTTCCTAGCTCTCTGAGCTGGAGCACAGGAAGTGGTGGAGGGTGGATCTAGACTTCAAGGATAGTAGTCCCAGATGGACCTAGTGCCTGAGAGCTAAGGCAGGCTCTGAGCTCCATCTGACCCAGATATGACAAATGTAAGGTCTAGTCTTCTTACAATGATCTTCAAGGTAAAAATATGTGGCCTTGAACAGCCAAGTATAGGCAGGGGCCTCTTAGAGCTTAGAGTGTGCTTGACCCATGGTGTAAATGGAATTCAGGCCTAGTGAAGAACTGACTGTGAGACTCACAGCTACAGAACAGATGACAGGGATTTTCTACCAAAATGTTACTTCCAGTCTGCCTCCTTGGTACACTGGACATAGGAAAGGGTAAAATGGGACTGCAGGACACCAGATATGCTGGGTTCAAAACTCAGGCAGGTAATGACATCTACTCATCCACCAGGGTCCTTGCTTGAGGTTCTTGCCAGATCCAAGGAGTTACTTTCTATCTGCAGTTGGGCCTGCTGTGGGAGGTGATGGCACCTCTCCCAACCAGTGCCCTTGCTGATGTCACTATCTTAACCCCTTTTCAGTCCTGAAACTGCTTTAAAAACAGACTGTTTCCATAGGAAAAATATATGATTTTTTTTGTCATTTAGATTCAATGATTTCTGGATATCTTTTATCATTTGGAGAGGTGTGTTATAAACAATCATTGGTTAGAATATAAAATCCTAATGGTAATTTTAAATATTTCACATTGGTATGGTGTTGCTGCTAAGTTTGCTTCTAGTTTCTTTAATTTTATTGTAGAGGCTGTCATTGGAATGTGCTATCAAGATCTTAATATTTGGATCTTATACTTTTTTAAAATTTTGTGGGTATTTTTAAAACAGGATTTATCTGCATAGCCCTGGAATTCATTCTGTAAACTAGACTCGACTCAAAGTTGTAAAATTCAACTGTTTATGCCTCCTGAGTGTGAGAATTAAAGGTGTACATAGCCATAAAGAAGATAAAACTGGATATCACTTCAAATGATCCAGGTAAAAGATGGGGCTTTAATTTCAAAATGTATACAAAAAGTCCTCAAAGGAGTACCCAAATTTTAGGGTTATACTTTATTCAAGAGTCAGTCAGTTTGACTACCAAGAATGACCATCACAACATCTATGATAGGAGAAAATAGAAATTTTTTTTACATAGATGAGTAAGTTAAAGTATGGAAGTAATTTTCCAAATAATATTTTCTTAAGCATGTAGATTTTACTAAGAAAGTAGGGACAGTTTTAAGTTTTTTTATAATCCTAAACAGGATAGGTTTAAAAAATATATTTATGAATATAATCACAATGTAAAAGTAGAGACATTTAGGGAAATTTACATAAATTGTAAATATGACAGAAGGAAATGTTGTTGGCCTTTTCACCTTATACCACAAGATCATAGTAGAAAATCTGGTCAATGGCATGGTGAAAGCAGATGATTTTGGAGCCAATGAAACCTCTAAGTCATGACTTCAATCTAAAAGATAAATATACTCATGACATAATTCTCATAGATACAAATAATAAATTTCCCAGGGGTATAGTTGCATGGTATGTTTTGTGTTTTTTTCTACTAATGTTTGTATTGATATATTTTAAATTTAATTAAAACAGCTTAGAATCTCAGAGGACAGATTGAAACATAGTCAAGTCAGAAGAATCAAAGAGTAGAAATTTATGCCTTTCATCCCAGCACAGGAAAGATCAACTGGTTACCTATGCTTTTAATCCCATAACTCAGGGACAGAGATCTTTCTGTGTTCCTGTGAGTTCCAGGCTGTATTACCAAACAGTAGTAGCTCACACCTGAAATGCTAAGTCTAGGTTTATGATGCAAAGTTGAACTAGAAAGTGAAACATCTGGGTGTAGAAAATATTTATGGCATGAGTGTAAGGATTTCCAAAGCTTGCATTCACCTGAAATGCAACAGTGTACATTATCCCCCTGGGTGTGGGGATGCAAACATGGGCCCACCCACCCTTTTAATGAAAAAGCTCATTCAAGCCCCTACCCTTTTCTTTCTCTCACTGCTCCCTTCTGCCCCTATCTCTGCTCCCTGCTGTAATAAAGTCTAGCGTGGTACTCCTGGTGTTGAGATTCCATTCACACACCACATGCAGAAAACTAACAATGAATAGAAAGATATTGAGGTATTCTGTAGAAGTGACAAGCTAGGCTGAGGACTCTTGAAAATAGCTTTTACCCTGAGAAGTTTTCTGGGTAAGATTTGAAAGTAGTCTCTTTTCTCACACTGATGTTTCAAATTAATTTGATTAAATATAAAATATATCAACACATTTGTATTCTTCAGTTGCTAAATCTAAAGATATAAAATTAGAAACCTAAGCTTTAAAGTATGAGATAGTAATAAAGTTAGATTTTACAAAACTACATAAGTAACAAAGTTTTTTTTACTTTTTAAAAAGAAATGAAATAATACATTTTATTTAAATACACACACACACACACACACACACACACACACACACTCTTCCTACACATATGCCTGCAGGCCAGTAGAGGGCACCAGACTTCATTACAGATGTTTTTGAGCCACTATGTGGTCATTGGAAATTAAACTCTGGACCTCTAGAAGAGCAACCAGTTCTCTTAACCATTGGGCCATCTCTCTAGCCCTACCTTAACATATTTACTTTCAAAATATAAACTAACATAGACATCTTTAAAAATCTATGTCTCCTTTCTCTCATACAGAAAATCTGTTTCCTAATGGATAGTGACTCTTTGCTTTTGTTTTATCTTTAAATTTTTTTTGATTTAGGAATTTTTATATATGCATAAATTTATAGGGTTTTTTTCCCACTTTGGAGAACTACCACCCAGCTTCCAAATAAATACCTAAAAACTTCTATTCTTAATTAAAAATGACCAACATTATCATGGCTTATTTAATTTTTCCATTTGTCTTTCCCACATTTTGCCTCTGTTTTACCTTTTTCATGTTACTTTCTTCATATTGTTATGCCCAAAGTTGCAAGCCTGGAGAGACCACCAGAGACAAGGATATAGCAGAATGCAATAGCAAGATATATTGATGTAAATACAAGCCATGGCAGGGAATCCAGTCCAGCTCTTGCCATAGCAATTTGAAAAAAAATTTCAAACCATTTTTTAAAAATCTCTTACTATTTTCCCCAATTCTTTAGGCTTTAGTAAATTCCAGAAGTAGTCAGTTAGAATATAAGAATACCCATCCCAACAACAAAATGAGAAGAAGAAAAAAAAGTCTTACCTACAGTAGGAAAGTAGAATATGGAAGTTACATTTAAAACAATGTTTTTTCTAAACAAATGAATCATGTGATATTTTATTAGGGAGTCTGGACACATTCATATAGAGTTCTTTCTGACTATAAACTGAAAAGTTTAACAGTCACTTTTAAAGGGAAAAAACACAATTTGGGTTTACTCTAGTGCAAGGTTGTGTGCTGACAGCTAATCTGAGAAATTTCTCCTTGAATCTGGGCCCAGGAGTGGTGGCAGTGTATTGTGACTAGAGCATTTGGTAGTCTTTATATATGTAAACAGCCACCAGAATATTAAACCAGTTTTAACAAAGCTCTTAGACTTTACTTGATTTATGGTTTTCATAGTTTTAAGACAGAAATTGTCCATGTCATTTGAAAACTCATTCTGCAGACCAGGCTGATCTTACATTCAGAAGTACAAACTACTTTCTGACCTATGGGTTCTGGTATTAAAGATGTGCATAGCAAATAAGCAGCTGAAGGTGAATCTCATCACATCACATATTCTGATTAAATTTCAAACTATTTTTTTAAAAATCTCTTACTATTTTCCCCAATTCTTTAGGCTTTAGTAAATTCCAGAAGTAGTCAGTTAGAATATAAGAATACCCATCCCAACAACAAAGTGAGAAGAAGAAAAAAAGTCTTACCTACAGTAGGAAAGTAGAATATGGAAGTTACATTTAAAACAATGTTTTTTCTAAACAAATGAATCATGTGATATTTTATTAGGGAGTCTGGACACATTCATATAGAGTTCTTTCTGACTATAATCATAGATTAACAATCTATTTATAAATATAATCTCAGTGTAAAAGCCAAGACATTGAGGAGAATTCTTAAATCAAAGTTATGCAGAAACTCATATAAATTATAAAATTAATGAACAAAAATGCTGCAGACATGTTCATTTTATACCAAAAGAACTTAGTTGCAAGTGATGTAAATGATACATTGAAGCAGATTACTTTGAAGTCTACGTGACCTGGAAATTTTAATAGTATATCTAAAAGATAAGTGTTTCAATGCTAGAATTCTATGCAATACAAAAAACAGAGGACAAAAATACAGACAATGTCAAGGAAAAGTTGATTGTATCACTGTATACTCTGCTCTTACATGAACAAATATAATGGGCTCTATTAACCTTACTATCCATGGTTCCACTAAAAAAAGTGGTAGAAAATAAATTATTTCTGCCTAAGGTCACTTCTAGTGAATCCCCAGAAAAATATTTGCTTCTCTTTTCAATTAATTTATTGACCTCTCAAGGAAAATAAAATTATAAAACCAGTGTCATATCTTGCTTGAAAGGGTACACAATAAAGGAAAAAGCCTCCTTTACAGCTGGTGACAGAACAAAATTGTATAGCCACTATTAAAATCAAAATGGTGTTTTCAAAAAATAGAATATTATTCTAGCAAAAGATGGACCTATTTTAACTCTAGGACACATGTCCAAAGGTCACTTTATTCTAACTCAAAGAAATTTAATCAACTATGTTTATAAAAGCATTATTCATAATAGAACATGAAAGTATTTTGATGTTCCTGAAAGAATGAATAAAGAAAATGAGTACATTTACAATGTAGTTTTACTCAGCAGTTATGAAAACAATGACATCATAAAATTCAAAATCAAATCCATAGAATAAGAAAGAAACATATTCCTATTAAGACAACTAAATTATAAAAGACAAACCTAATATACACTCACTTATAAATGGATAAAGTGATAAGTAAAGGATAATCATGGCTTCCAAAGGCCTGGCAATTATAAATAAAAAATAGTTTTTTTAAGACAGACATATGGACTTTCCTAGTAATGAAAAGTATAATAAAATTTGTGAGTTCAATGAAGATAACTGAAAATTGGAACAGAAGAGGTTGGGTAGTGGAGGTAGATAGAATGAAGGTAGAGATACATAGAAAGATTACAGAAATTTTGATCACTTGGGTATGGATGTAAACACCTAGTGAATAAAAAGTTTCTAAAACCTGTAAAAGGTGACCCAAGTGAAGACTTAATATAGGATACTATAGAGCTTAATCTTATATTCTTTAGTAAATGCTAGGATAGGGACATTAACACAACTCCAGAATCATTGGCCCACAACTAGTTCTACATTGCAAGATAAGGTAGGACAAAGGTAATTCAGTGTTTATTGGAATGGGAAATTAATATCTGCTATGACTTGAGACCCAAGACATGATCAGGAGCCTACATGATACACTATCTGGATGGTCAGAAACCAGAAGCTTTATGGAGCATAGACCTTAGGAGAAACCAAAGAATGAAAAGACAATGATTTCTAATAATATTCTGCTAATCTAATAGATTGATGCCTATCCTATTCTTGGACGGAGGGCTGTATCTTGTAACAGATGGGAGCAGATGTAAAGACCCAGAGTTAAAAATTAAACAGAACTCAGGAAACTACATAGAAGAAGAAGAAGAAGAAGAAGAAGAAGAAGAAGAAGAAGAAGAAGAAGAAGAAAGAATAGAGAAGTCAGACTTTTTAGCAAATTTGGAGAATGTGTCCCAAGGAATGAAATAAGCATGACTAATAGGGGATCACAGAGACCAGAGCAGCAACACAGAGGCTGTAATAGTCTGTAACATAGGTCACTGCATATATGCTATGAATATTTAGTGGATTTTTGTGAGAGACCTAACAGTGAGAGCATGAGTTTTGCTGATTCTTTTGCCTGCTCTTCAGACAATTTTCTTTCTAGTAATTCATCATCCAGTATTGACAATGAATGTTTGTGCCTAGACTTATTTTAACTGACTGAGATACACACTAACACCTTAGCACTGGTAAATCCTGATAAAGATATCACCAATTCTACTTCTTTACATTACAGCTTATTAGTAGCATGCTACTTAACACATGAGATGCCTTTTACAACCTTCAAAAAATTAATTATAATTGGATGTTACAAGTAAAGTTTAAATTTATTGTACTGAATCTCTAGAATATACTGAATAAATTAGAATTCTTTAAATTTGTCAATCTGTTTCTCATGGTTGCACCAAAATCTTGTTGAAGTTGACTACAAAGATGTTTTCACACACAGTTCCCAGTTCCCAGCACACAAAGTAAAGTTATTCAGAAACCTATTACTGAGTCCAGGGAGCTTTAAGGACCACTTCAGACCTCATAGGATTGGAGTCTGGCTGAAGATTTCTTTTCACTTAAATCCATAATAAACCCACCACACTGGCTCTCACACCTTGCTGTGACATTTTCTGTCTCTGTTTGAGGACAGCATCCCCTCATTCACCATGTTGTGATTTTCCATCTTGCCTGTTCTCTCTGCATAGCAGCTATAACACAAACCACAAAACCACTGATATCAGCTCCTCTTTAAAGCCATTCTAAGGCTGGCAACCTGAATAGCCTTGGAGGAATTTCAATGGGGACATAGCACAAACCACAAAACCACTGTTGCCAGCTCCTCTTTAAAGCTAATTCTATAGCTGGCAATCTAAATAGCCTTGGAGGAATTTCAATGGGGACCCCTTTGGAGAGCCTGATTGCCTAGGGAGGACTGAGTGAGAAGAGAACTTTCCTTAGATTTACATTGTGCTTAAAGACACAGCATCATGGCATTACACAAAATATATTTTGTATTGTAATAAAAACTCAGAGCCAGATAGTGGGGGATAGCTAAAATATGAGAGAGACATACACAAGCAATAGCCACTTTTTACTTTGCCAACTCCTCAAGATTTTCTTTCTAAATTCTCAGACTGAATTCTTTTGAGAATTCAGTTGATAGGCCAGGTCAGGTTGCAGGAAAGAGAGGCATTGCTGCCTTTTTCAGCTTATCTTTGTTTCTGGTCCAGCCATTGTGGAACCTAGAGCCATGGCAGACTTAATGAAATGTAGACAGACAGCAGGCTCTTGCTAGCAGCAACCACTGGTACCAAGAAAGACCCATAAGCAGACTGCATTCAAGTTGGTGGCAGCAACCAATGGTAAACACTTGACATTCTAAGCGTTCCATTCTGTAAAAGAGACAGATAGTATTTAGGTATATCTTCTGATCTGCTGATGCAGGTAAACCTTAAGGCCCATTATTAAATAATCCCCAAAACTCAAAGCAGCCTATCAATTCATAACAGGAACCCTGTAGCCAGAACCTGGACAATGCCAAGACTAATCCCAAAGTTCTGAAGATACTAGAGCTTTCCCCACTGATAAAATCTTTTGTCTCTACTGCTGAGTGTCACTCCTATTCCATTGCTGCCTTGGACAAATGGAGTGACTCAAGTTAGCATCTCAATATAGAATCCCCTTGCTGTTGCAATGGATAATTTTCTTGGTGGTCTTTTTAGGGGGGTCTGGAGTCTGGATACAGCACTATCACACTTTCTGTTTCAACTTTCCTAGTGCTAGGATTAAAGGCCTATGCAGGTGCATTGAAACCCAGACTTGATTTTATAAACTTTATCTCAGATAAGGTCCATTTTTTAGACTTTCTTGTAAAAGAAGACTGTGCTTGAATACAGGAGGAATTTTGGAGTTGTGACTGACAGGAAAATTAGAGGAGATTACTCTGAAAACAGCCAATCAAGTAACAGGGCAGTAAAACATACCATGACTTAGATGTCTTTGCAGACATCTGGTCTCCTGTTTTTGGTCTTTGCATATATCCTCCTGGCAGATAGTTGGTTTAGTGCTGACCATTCAAACAGTGGATTCAAAACTTGGTTTCTCATAAAGGTTTGACCAATAGTTTCAAAGAATTTTTCTATCCCATATTCCTTTATTTCATGTGGATACATCAGTCCTTTAGCTCACCACTTGCATAGTTTTTTTTTTTTCTTTAAAACACCCTTAGCTCTGAGCTTGAAGCCAAATTCATCCCTTCTGCTGTGGAAAAGCAGTTTTGAGGTCAAGGTTCTAACCTGTCTCTGAAAATAAAAAGATCCTTGTGTACTTGCATGTAATTTGGTATCTTCTGGGGTCTCAAAATACAGAAAAAAACAAATGCATGGAATTCTAAGTACTGATATTAAAAGCATATGCCACCCCTGCCTGCTTCTGTTAGCTCCTGAGTTCTCAGAGATCTAGACTGATCTCTTTCTCCTGATGCAGGAATGAAAAGGATTTGTCACTATTTCCTTTTCCTTGCTCAATGTGTCTTGACTCTGCTCTCTGATACTCAGGCATAGTTTTTAAAAAATACTATTTGTCACCATTCTATGGTTCCTGTTCCGGCCTTCCACATCAGACAATGACCTTTTCTATTTCAGTGGAGATGCATTTTAATAGTGCTTGCCTCTGAATCTAATTGTCAGGGATCAAGAACCTGGCTTGAGCCTCTAGGCCTCTAGCTAAAGGCTCCCATGGGAACTGACTGAGAAACCAACCACTGAGCCAGCATGACCTCTAGTAAAATAGAGTTCCTCCCAAAGTAAAATAGATGTTCTGGTTTGCTTAACAGTAACAGAGAAGTAACTCTAAAGAATAGAGTAACAAGAACATTCTGTGGCTAGGTAACTTAGCAGTCCTCCTGTAAAGGTAACTCTAAAGAATAGAATAGCAAGAACATTCTATGGTTAGGTTACCTAGGAACTCTCCCCTGAAGCAAGACCAGTCACCTTTTTACCTTGCCAATATCCTGCTTCCCTGGCCAGTTTCCTACAGGTGTTTGAAGACTGCCCCCTCCCTATACTCTGCTTTAGAACTATATAAGCATGTATAAAATTGGAATAAATCTTAGCTTGATCAGGCTCCCATTTGTCTTGCTGCCTTCCTTTGTGTCTCCCTTCCCTTCATTCTCTCTTGTAGGTGGTCTCCCGTGTTGAAGTCCTGTGGGTCAGGATATCTAATAGAAGACCTTGTTACCTTCCTTAACTTTAGAGTTACTTTCTCTTCTTTTTCTTGACACAATGTGGTCAGATATCTTGTCCAGCCTATTCTCTATACTATTTTCAGTAACTTTTCTAAGCCAACTTACATATGTTCTGTTTATCTTGTGTTTACTTTAGTATTTTCCTTTTTTTAACTTTATTTATTTATTTATTTGCCTTGGTGTTTGCCTGGAACTGGAACTACAGACAGTTGTTAGCTGCCATGTGGGTGCTGGGAATTGAACCTGGGTCCTCTGGAAGAGCAGATGGTGCTATTAACCACTGAGCCATCTCTCCAGCCCCCTACTTTCGTATTTTCTATGTTTACTCTAGTTAATTTTGCTTTTTGGGAACCAAGTGATTAATATCAGAAAGCACATTGTGTTTCAGTTCCACAGCAGGGACAAAAAGAATATTTAAATTTCCAAGATGTCACACTGACTCATTTACTTGACCTTCCAGAACTCATTGTTCTGTGCAGTCATGAAATTAAAGGTCTACAGTTCTTATATTTTTTTTCATGGTGTCCCAGATTTTCTAGACATTTTATGTTATGAATTTATTGGCTTTAGTGTATTCTTTCAGTGATGAGTCATTTTTTGCATTGTATCATTCACACAATGAATTTTTTCTTTCATCTCTTGCATTCTGTTGGTTATGTTTCTGTCTGTAGATCTTGCTTGTTTATACATTATTTTATTTCCATTATTGTCGTGGTTTGTCATCTCTTTATTGCTTCCTTTTTAATTTTAAATATTTACATGTTTTCTTCACCTGTTTGATTGCCTTTTCTTGGTTTTCTTTAGTGGATTTATTAATTTCTTCCAGTGTTTTGTTTTTTCTTTGATTTTTTAAAAGGAATTTTACATTTTATCTATACATCTACCTGAAGTTATTTCTAAGATTGTTTATTTTTACATTGTGATTTTTAGGCCTTTCCACTGTGGAACTGCTAAGTTTTAGTGGTGCTACATTGCTCTTTATGTTGTTAGATTTATTTTTGTACTGTTGTCTAACCATCTCTTCTTCCAATTGGAGAAAATGATGTTGTTACTCAAAGAGCTGTTTTTGTTCTAATCTTCTTTGACTGTGTCTGTATCTTAGGTAGACTCTCTTGGTCAAATCTGCACTCTTTGTTCAATCAGAGCTTAGGTTCCATGTCTCAGGAAACTAAGTATGCTCCAATCAATAGCAGATGTCAGAACCTGCTATTTTGGGAACTACTGAGGTTGCAGGCTGATATGTGTGTTTATAGAAGGATGTATAACATATAGATTGTAATGTCTGACCAACAGGGATGTTAGTGGGGATGCATGCTTGCTTGGTCTTCAATTTTTTTTTTTTACTTGAGTGTTCTTTACTATCAATTTTTGTGTATAGCAATGCCTTCTGTTGTGTACATTTGACTCACAACATGTCATTGAGAATTAAAAAATGAACACATAATTCTGCCTCTGCTTTTTAGTGCTGAAAAGACAGTCCTTAAACCCCTAGTATAAACCTTGACTGATCAGTGGAAAAGAAAAATAGACTATGTAATGAGTGTCTGCAATTATCTCTGGCTTTAAGAGAAAAGATGCAAATGAAGTGGGCTTGTTCAAGAAATAAGTTTACTGTCCAGCTTTAAAGCTGATGTAGTGACAGTGTAGAAAGGATGGGTCAGGGTAGTGTATTAGAGTTTTTTCAATGCCAGTTGAATTTATCAACTTGGAGACTTAAAATTAACTATAGATGATTCATAAATATCCTGACTAGTTACATCTTTGAATACATAGAACAACACATTCAATAACCTGGATAAATGACTGACATTGTTGTAAAAACTTACTTATATAGATACACTCCTTTAACCACTATAAAGGATCTGGGTAAAATAATGTGGTTCTGCCTAACAGAATAGTTATTTTTCTTGTTTGAAATGTATAGCCTCAAAAAAGTTTGCTCTCATATGCCCTAGAACATATGGGAATAAATTCTACTTTTCAAATAATTTTTTGAGGTTATGACTTTAACAGGCTCACAGTATTTCTCCTGTCTATAAGCCCCACTATTGATTGCTCGTTGTTTTCTAATTAATGCCCTGTATTTTTCTAACAACAGTTACACAGCAACAACATTTTCTCTGTTTATATAACCTGTGTTTGGACAAAAAAAATTATAGCAATGAAGCAAGGGATTGGTTACAATGGATAATGAGTTTGTATTAGAATTTGTACACAAAGAACTGTATGTATTGGAAGAGAAATAGGAAAATGCTCTGGAAGACTGGAAGAATTTCTACTAAAATAAAAATTTTCCATATCAATGTCATATCTGACTCTAGGGTGGAAAGGAAGAGCTGGGAAGGACTTTGCTCTCAGTGTAATTTGTTCTCTAATCTTCCACTAGGGGAGTTGATACTGTCTTGAGGCCTAGTTGCCTTAGATAATGTAGTACTCCTGGAAGGCTTAGCAAATAGAAATACAAATGTTAATTAGATTACAGGTTCTTTTGAGAATTTCTCTTCTCTGGCTCTGCCTATGAAACTTTGAAGGAGACCACAAGCCATGTCATGGGAAGTGTAGAGACCAGTGAACCAGAGCTTGGAGGATAATTTCAGCTGATATGTCAGATCTTCTGTGACTAGGATAGACCACGATCTAGACTGTCATTGTGGTGTCCCATGTGATTACCTTGGGAGGGTCTTCTTCTGAGACATTCTAAGTATAGATTCTATGGGAGAGGGGGTAGAGTATGCCACCCTGGCATTTGGAAGTTCTGATAATTGTAATATATGTCTAGTGTGTACACACATACTTTTCTTTTAGTGGAAATAGAGATTGAATATCTGATAATCTAGTTTTTAGAAGTTCAGAACTTGGGGGCTGGAGAGATGGCTCAGCGGTTAAGAGCACCGTCTGCTCTTCCAGAGGACCTGGGTTCGATTCCCAGCACCCACATGGCAGCTAACAACTGTCTGTAGTTCCAGTTCCAGGCAAACACCAAGGCAAATAAATAAATAAAGTTTAAAAAAAAAAAAGAAGTTCAGAACTTTATTTATCAATCCTTTAGCAATAACTAATTTGGATATTTTAAATTTTCTAACAGCAGTTTTTATCTGACACAGGAATGTTCAGTTCCAGAAAAAAATTATGCTTCTGTGTTAGAGATATGTCAGTTCTGCATGCTTTATGGAAGATAGATAAAGTAGATTCCACATTGCATGTACTAACCTATGTGTTAAAAATAGACACTATATCATTTTCAGCAATGGTTGGTCACTGGGCATCAGTGAATGTTGGTTTTCATAAAATAACAAGGTGACATGACAATTTGTAGATTCATAGCATGAGATTTCTTTCATTTGCCAGGCAAGCTCTATTTCCAGGGGTCTCACTTATTGAAAGCAATATCAGGAGCTGAAGGAACTAAAACATCATTTTATGGGTTACATTTAGTTAATTTTGTAGAAGTTGTTAAGTCTGTCTTAATATCAATACAAATAGAATTATAAGTATGGTAACCTGTGTTAAGATCACACATTTTATGGCTGAATTTCCTTTGGTCTTTTTCTTAAAAGTTGACTATATTTTTCTGCTTTTATTTTTAACTGCTTATATTTTATTTTTTTACAAATACAAATATTTTTGATTGTAGCTATGTAGTAAATATAGAATTTTTATGGTGTCAATATGTACATTATTTTCTCTAATCCTACTGAACATTGTGAGTGTTTTCAACTTTTGCATTTAGTATAAACATTAGGAATTTTGTAATTTAATGTTGAGAATGTTATTTTAATTATATTTAACTTATGCTACTAATTTGAAATATGCACCATCTTAATGTTGTTTCCATGGATCATTTGTTTGCTTCATTTATTCATTTAGGTATTATTTTTGTTGCTAATTTTTGAAAGACTTATTTTACATGATTAAAAAAATACTATGGACCTGGGAAAGATGCAGATCACTTATGTAATAATTACTGGCACATTAAAGCTATGTTGTGAACCCAACATGGCACTGGGTGAAATAAAAATACCAGGCGTGCAGCAGCCACAAGGTAAAGCCAACATGGCACTGGCAGGACATCATTCAGAGGGAGTACCACCCCCCCCCAGAATGGCTATGTAAATTTGTATCCACCTGCTCTCTTAAAAGGAGACACCACCTGATAGCAGGCCTTTATTTCCTAGTCCACTTCCTTCTCTCACAGAAGCTGGGAAACTTTCTTGAATAAACTCTTGTGAAGCATCTTGTAGTGTATGTTCATTTTCATGTGCAACAATGTATAAAATTTGTTTTGATATCTCAGTAATCAAATTAAAAGTCTCATAATGACCTTTTACTCCAGATTCTATCAATCTGACACCTTTTTTTCTTATATGACACACGTATACACTTGGAATATTATTGTCAATAATTTTTCTTTTTCACCCAGCTATTCTCACAGCCATCTAGTCCCAAATAAATATACAAAGGCTTGTATTTACTATAAACAGTTTAGGCTATGGCTGAGGCATGTTACTTGATAACTTATACTCCTAAACTAACCCAGGATTCTTGTTTGTGTTTAGCCACTTAGCTTGGTGTTTTTCTTTAGTACAGAATTCTAGTATTGTTCCTCTCCAAGTGCGTAGACTCTCCTCTCTTCTCCCTCTTCCCAGAATTCTATTAATTTTCTCCACTTATACATTCTATCTGCCTAGCTTCTATTCACTCATTTTTTATTAAACCAAGATTTACAATGTTTAAGAGCATAATTCAACTGCTTAAGGTATTTTTCTCTTACACACAAACATATACAAAATGTGGAGAAAAACTTGCTTTTTTCAAAGTTCTTGTGACTCATAAGGCAATTACAATCAAGCCAAAATGTTTAGGTATACAGAAAATTATATATTGTTTCTGTGCTTCTTAATTGTTGCTATATTCATTTTTTGGGTTTTTGCTTCTTAAGTGACTAGTATGTTTATGATATTAATATTTTAATAAAATTTACATATCATTTTCTTTGTCTTACTTAGCTTTAGCTGTCAATATAATGGAAATTAAGTTGAGGAACAACAGTTGAGGCTTTTCACAGATCTAAATTGCTAGTTACTGTATTTATAAGAAGTTACTATGATTGATAATTGACATGGAAATGCTCTTCCACTGAGACTGCAATATCCAAAATAAATGTGTGTGAGATGAATATAAGATTAATTTTATGACAATAGAGTTATCAAGCAAGCGAGAAAACCACTAACAATTTTTCCTTGTACTTCTTACTTTCAGTTTCTGGCTTGGATTTTATGCTAAGTTACTACAATTAGGGCTTATTATCTGGAAATACCAGACATTAATCTTTTTTATTACCTGAAATACTCTTAGCTGCAACATTTAATTAAGTAGTGAGAAACAAGCAACTTAGATCAAAATGTGGTTCACCAAAAGTTATTTTGTTTTGGGGTAGAATGTGGGAATGTTGTCTTTTAAAGGAATGTGGAAAATATTAGGGGTCTAAGAGGCAAAAGCCATAGAAAGCTGCAAGCAAAGTTTAATCAGTTATTTTTGCGTGGCTAGAAACATGGGAGTGTTGACAATAATACTGACATTGGAGTTTGAGGTCATAGGATTTCAATGGGAAATAGATCCTATAAAATATTTAGGTAGACATTATGTGTGTAATATTTGGCTCTTAAATCATTCCTTTGTTTTTTTTTTAATTCCCTCAGAAATTGAGTGTGACAGAAATTAAAAGTAACTGCCTGATTTCTTAGGCAAAGTGTTTTTCTTTTGGGCGTCCATTAGAAATAATTCATTCAGGTCTATAGTAGAAAATAAATAAATAGTACAGAAAAATTTCAAATGATAAGTTTTATAAAGAAAAAAAAGCACTTCATTATTTCAAATGGCAGTCCTATTGTGAAGCAGAAGCAGATAATTTTAAAAAAGTTTTGCACCATTAAAGAAAAGGCCTCTTTGGCATTTGAAACCTAGGAATGTACCTTAAGGGTAAATCTCTATCCTTCTTAGCCTTAAATTTATGAAAATGAAAGGCAACTTGATTTCTAATCCAAAAACACAATTTCATACAAACCCTTGAGTAACTCAGGGCCAAAGCATGGTCACAACCATCAGAAGTCAGCAACCAAATTTAGGAGAATAATATATTTTTTTACTGGTTCTGGAATCAAAAACTGAAAATTTTATAGGTTATAAATCCTTTCTCTGTAGTTTTAGTTAAGCAGTATTACACCCATTCTATATTTGACAGAGTCAGAATCCCAGTGAGGACACTAATATAGTCCATTGCATGAAGCGTTAGAGATGGTGCCAGAATTCTATTTTGAACTGATAGGAGGTTGAGATACTTAAGTTGTGAGATATCTGCCAGGAAGAGGTGCACAGAGGCAGTGGATGCAGCAATGAAGGACACATATAAAAAATTAAAAATAGAGAATAATGCCCTTTGTGAATGAAGCTACTCTTTTGAGACAGTATGACAAGATATGTAATTTTCCCTGACAGGTGTAGTATTTCCTTGGCCAAAATTTCCTTTAATGTGATCAAATTTCATTATTTGCTTTCAACCACAAAACATATAATACACAGCATCCATCACCTGACAGACAGCACTCATGCCAAAGCACCTAGCACCCAAAAATTATCAGCCAGCATCAACCAGATAGCATCAGCAACCAATACCTAGTTCCTAGAAATCACTACCAATCACTATCAACCACTTCTTTAAAAAAGAAAAGAGTTTAAGGACAGAAAGGAGTTAAGGATTTGGTGGCAGCTATGACAAGGGTGGGGGAGGTGTCATCACTTGCCTGAGTAACTAGCCTTGTGTCTCAGCAGCCATTCAACCAATTCATCCTGTGCCTCTATGAAGTTTACCAGAGTAGCAGATTAAAAGTGGCTTTCCATTTTATCTTTGTCCCACTGCAAGTGAGCCTCTGTAGGACACTTTGTGTCTGTGAGTCCAGAAAGCAGATTTACATTAGCTCTGACTCTCATTTGCACCCTGGTTCAGGCAAGGTCTCAATTATAAAGGCCCTTTTCTACTGCTACCTTTTCATTGCAGCTTTCTCTGTACTTCCTTGCATAGGTGACATGCCTCAATCCTATAATGTCTGGGCCCGAAGGTACTTATGCCTCACCATAGCACCATGGAATTAGGTGCCAATAGTCCACAAACTGGTAATCTTCTCCTGTTTTTCAAAGGTTTGCACCACTGCCTGTGTTTCTTTGTAATGCTTGGGAGTAAGAGTACTCTATGTCTGTCCAAAACTGTTAATCTCATCAGTCACAAAAAAAATTGAAACAGAATGGTAAGATTTAAGAGTAAAAATAGCACAAACATGTATTCTGATACCAGCAGTCAAAACTACAACTGAGATTCCAGCTTCCAAATCAAGCAACATAGATGTCTCTTAGTTTTCCAGCCTATAGACCTTCTGCAGGTTGAATTAGGCCATTTGCAAACTTTAACAAATTTTAGCCTCATTTACAAAGAATAGTGAGAAGACTCATAGGCCAATTTCCTAAAAAAATTCAAAATCATAACACAAAATTAAAATAAACATAGAAACACTAAAGTAAAGACAGGACAAACAGAAAACTTAAAACTAATCATAGAAATCTTACTGGATACAAATCTAGTTAGAGATTTGAAAGTGGCTATGGAGTGCAGAAGAATAGCAGCATTTGCTATTAGAACCAGGGGCAATTGCTATTGAAATGCATCTCTGGTAATACAGAAGAGGTCTTTGTCTGTGTTAGAAGGTCAGGTCAATGACCACTTTACTGTGTCTTTAAGAACAGTGCAATCCCCTGGGAGGTGATCTTGTCACTCATTTCCCACTAGCCAATCAGGCCCTCCAGGTAACTTGTCAATCAGAATTGTTGTGGGCTCTTCCTGTTGCTAGATTCTGACTTGGCTTTGAGGAGGAAGTGGTGCCAGAGGTTTTTGTGTTTGTGCTGTTTGTGCTTCTGCAGGGATCTGAGCAAAGGACATGGCCAAGCTGGGAAACTGCAACATGGTGAGTGAAGGGCAGCTATCAAAAGATGAGATGATCCAGATATTGATGTGCAAATGCTAGTGTTTTTTTTTTTTCTGGAACCTGAGTTTTACCTGCAGCCAGAATCCCTGTTGTCTGAGGTCCCACATGGTCCTTAAAACTTCCTGGTCCTAGGCCAAGTCTCTACATAGCTTTTATTTGTGGCTTAAACCCATCCATAGAATTGAGAGGAGGGAGCTGTTTGTAGAAACATATTTGTAGTCAAGTTCTGAAAAGCTGGTTGCCACACATCAAGAAGTGTAGTTTCTCTAGCACATTCTAGAAATTTAGCATTTTGCAACCAAACTTAACATGTAAGATTCCTTTGTAGTTAATTTTGTGAAGGTTTTAAAGGCATTTTATGTGCTAGGTAACACTTAACTAATAAGGTGTGATGTATAAAAATAAAATTGTAGATATACAGGATTTAATCATGCTAAAGAGATGTTAATTATCACAAAATAAAATTTAACTAAGCAATGTCTACGTCTAAAACACCACAGCGATAATCATGTGTAAGAAGGCGTGTTAGTAATTTTATTGATTGGATTCACACAAGATTGTTTAGCTATTTGTTTCTAAACCACTACAAAGTATTCCCAATTTACACCCTGGCATTAGGCAGAAATCTATATCAAACAGTGGACATAAGCAAAATATTCATTGAGGTAAGACAGAATCACAGGCATTTTTAAGGACTGGCGGGCCATAAAGTTCTTGTTTTATTCTTGAAAAAAATTACAACTCTGCCAGATAGTTTTTATTTAAATTCATGTGATTTTTTATTTATTTCTTTTTATAACTTTTGGACTGCTTATTCTCAAATTAGATCTAAAGTATCATTATTACTCAGATTTTCTTTTAAAAAGATTTTTTTGCTTTTAGATTTATAATTTTGCATATTTTAGTGTCACCATCAGTCTAGTTAATTTTCATTTTGAAGTAAAATTCAGGTACAGCTCATGCTATGTTGTTTCTGTAACATTAAGGTATTTCCATTCTCAGAAATATTTGTTTAATATTTTAAAATATTTTTCTTTGATCTGAGCACTAAGATCAAGCCCATTGTTTTATAATTCTTTTGTATTAATATTTACTTTATCTGTGGGTTTTCACAGAGTAAGATAATGTAATGGGGCTGTTTGAATATTTCATTTCTTCAGTAAGAGTCTTTTTGTTTTATGTATTCTATCTTTAAATAAGATTCATGTGGATAGTATTGAGACTGTAGAAAGAGGTTTCTTTCTGCAATAAAACCTAGAAATAGTTTATGTAAATTATACTGACCTTTACAGTTGTAATTAATTGATGTATTTCAGCTGGGTTTGTTGGGCAGATTCCTGGAATACATCTATGTGGATCAGACTTATCTCATACTAGAGGTGATTCTTCTACCTTCCAAATGCTAAGATTATAGATGTTTGCAACAGCCAGAGTCTCTTTTTAGTGACAAGCTAGCTTGTGTTACTCTGTTTGTCTGACACAGCCCTGGAGTAGGAGCAACCATGAATAGCATGAGGCAAAGATTTTTATTGGTGGGAAGGCTCTAGGGTCTTCAGAGATTCTGGGTTACTATTCCTGAGATTGATTCAAGTACAGGTTAGGGCCACCTGTTATGAATTTGTTAAAGACTTTAAACTCTGGTGATGTTTTAATATTTAGCAATAGTTGTTCCCCTACATTACCTGATCAGCATGTCTACCTGGAGACTATCTGTTCCTTTCCTTGGAAGAACATGTTTGGAATATCAGGTATTATCATTTAGGTGCTGGCTCCTCCCTGAATTGTGTCTGCTTACAGACTCTCTGAACACTTCCTGGGACCAGATTCTGTCAGTGAGAGTCTAGTTTTTGTCTGTCTTTCATTAAGCCTGTCAGGGCAGTTGTGTGGTCAAGCTGCTCTGAGGCACACAAGGGCTGTTACCTTTCCCCTATGTAAAATAGTTAATTTAAATTAAATATTCTGGCCTGAAATAAGGTGTCCTAATGTTGGGCCCCCATAATAAAAAAAGTATTTGTATTTATTTGGAGTTGGGTAACAGGCCTTCTAAGAGAAAAAAACCCTACAAATTTAAGCATATACAAAAATTTCTAAAGCTGCAAATATTTCAGACATAAAACAAAAACAAATGACAGTAAATACTCATTAAATAACATCCTTTTTGTGTTAGAGTTTTGTAGAGAGTGTGTTGAAGAAGTTTAAATTATTTCCCATTTTCATGGTCAAATAATAGGAATATTCTATCAATGCATTAACTTTACAAAAAAAACCAAAAAACTTTTTTGTCCATATTGCTTTGTGAGAGCTTACTTCATTATTAACCAATCTTTTAAACTTATAGCATTCCAACTTTGTATCTTCAGGTTTAACAACTAAAAAATACATCTATACCTCTTGGAAATTCCTTAAGTCAAGGTGATACTAGAGTAAGATTTTTTCATTTAGAAATAGTTGTCAAATTTCATTCAGTACTTTAAATTTATATATTTTATCTATATTTGCATTGGTGTTTTACCTGAATGAATGACTGTGTGAGGGGTTAGGGTTATGCTGTTCATGTTTTTTTTTTTATATAAATTTTGGTTCTAATAACACCCAGCTCATAATCAAAATCTCAGCTTGCAAGAAAACTTGTTGGTTGTCTGTGAAATGTTCAGTTTAATAATAGGACTTAATGGCATGTGCTCATACACTTAGCAATACTTATGTGTGAACACAGTTCTATGGGCAGACTATTGAAATAATATTAAAAGGTATTGTATTGTCCTAATTCTCTAATGTTTCTATTTATGTTATTCAGTTTTTTTCTGTGTGTGTGAGTGTGTGTGTTGATTACATAGCACAGGCTTTAAACCTTAATGTGATCTTTCTGCCTTTGGAAATATAATGTTGATGGTCCAAGTCTCCTCTTATTATGGTGACCAGGCAACCAGGAGATGAGGTCTGAAGTACTAATCCTAGGATTAAATTTATTAGTGAGCTTCTATATGTACTAGGAATGGAAATGAAAAGCTCTGACAGAATATTCTCTGCTCTTACCAGGTACCATAATTTCCACTCTTAATTTTCTGTTCTTGATTATGTTTCCTATTCAAATCATGCATGTCAACACCAGACATATGATGATGATTCCAAAGTGAGATTATCTTTTATTTGAATGAATAAGCCTCAGGATGGGATTTTGTTTATTCATTATAATGTGGTCAGTGAATTATTCACATATGTACACCATCAAAAGTAGATACATCAGAACATCAGATTGTATTTATGTATATCAAGTGTATATTTAACATGGTAGAAGTTGATAGGGATTTGGAATGAAATGGAATAAAGAGATAAAAATTAAAAATGTATAGTATTTATAATTTTCAATTTATATAAATAAATTTTAGCTAAAAAAGGCTGCACAGATGGCTCAGCAATTAAGGGAACTGCATACTTATGTGTGAACACAGTTCTATTGGCAGATCATTCAAATAACATTAAAAAGTATTATATTGTCCCAATTCTCTAATGTTTCTATTTATGTTATTCAGTTTGTGTGTGTGTGTGTGTGTGTGTGTGTGTGTGCGCGCGCGTGCGCGCACACACACATAGATTATGTAACATAGGCTTTAAACCTTAATGTGATCTTTCTGCCTCTAGAAATATGCTGATAGTCCAAGTATCCTCTTATTGTTGTGACCGGGAAACCAGGAGATGGGATCTGAACTACTAATCCTACTAATAGTAGGATTAATTTAGTAGTGAGTTTCTATAAGTACTAGAAATGAAAGTTGGATTGTCTGAAAGAATATTGTTTGCTCTTACCAAGTATCACAATTTCCACTCTAAATTTCTGTTCTTGAATGTGTTTCCTGTTCAAGTCAGCCTTGTCAACTCCAGACATGTGATGAAGATTCAAAAGTGAAATTATCTTTCATTTTAATGAATAAGCCTCAGGATGGGATGTTGTTAATTCATTATAATGTGGTCAGCCAATTATTCACATATGTATGCCATCAAAAGTAGATACATCAGATTGGATTTATGTATATCAGATATATATTTATATATACATATATTTATTTAACATGTTAGAAGTTGATAGGGATTTGGGATGAAATAGAATAAAGAAATAGAGTATGAAGGTGATACATTTATAGTTTTCAATTCATTTAAATAAATTATAACTAAAAGAAGGGCTATGTATGGCTCTGAAGTTAAGGGAACTGCATGTTTTTGCAGAGAACTCAGTTTCCATTCCAAGAATGCACATTGTAGCTAACCATTTGTTATAATGCCAGCACCAGTTAGTCCTTGTCTTTTTCTAGGCTCTGTACATATTTTACACAAATACATACAGAGAAACACCATTTAACTATTTTTTTTTTTTAATTAAATAAAAGGATATAATGAAATTCTTACAGCCCTGAGACAGACCACAAGTCAGGTCTAGTTAAAGTCCTTCTGGTCTTGTGTGAAAGCAACAATGACCTTTCTCTGAGCTAGCCTGCTCAAAGGCTAAGGCAGCTTTATTCTGAGAGTAAGAGGGCTCATCAAGACTGTTCTGGGAGCACAATATTTAGTGCTGTTAAAAAAAGCTGTTGTTAAAAAAATTCTGTTTTGTTTTGGTTTGATTTGTGTTTATTGACACATTCTTTTTATGTAATCGATTCACCTGTAATTTACATGTTCACCAGACTGATCTTGAGTTCAAAGACAGATTCTCCTGCCTCTGATGACCAAGTACTGGGAATAAAGGCTTATACCAGTAACTTATCCATAGTTTTAGGTTCTATGGATGAGTTTCAATATGTGTTTTCTTCTAGGTCTCAATTGTTTATGGCTCCAGAGTGCTGGGATTAAAGTATATGATGCCACACCAAGGGGAATCTTTTTTATATGTCTACTAATTGCCAATGTTGGTTCTTACTTGATAAAGTAGAATAACATATGTGGGCTAAAAATTTTGCACCAGACATTCTTTTTATTTTCTGTCCTGGATTCAGTAGGTGAATTTGGCTTTGAATTTCATATTTACCTAAAATGATCTTGACACGAAGTGCTTAGTCTGACACAAGCCACTGTCCAGCTTTTGTTTTAAACATGTAAAATGTGAAAATGCTGAGATTTTTCATACTGCATAGGGATTTCTTCAGAGCTGAAGAATAATTTTGCTTTTAATACATGTCTGGGTTTTTTATATTTGAGTTCTGTTCTCTTTGCCCCATGTTTATACCAATTAATTTTAAATCATCATTGTTGCTCAACCTTTCTTTTGAAATGTTTATTTACCTTTAGAATCATGATTATTTGTCTATACTAAATTTCTCATTAATCTAGACAGTTTTATCTTGGAATGAAACCAAGGCAGCTCTGGTACCAGGCAGTTGCTCTAAAACTGGGTAGCTCCTTTCTTTGTTTTTATTTTATCATTATGAACAAAGAAGTCACACTTTCTATCCTTGTATATCCTTATTCAAGGTCCCTTCAGCCTCCCACAATATCAGGTCCTTCTCTCTTCTCCATATCTCCCCATCCCCCCCCATGAGCAGGTGGTCCCAAGGTCCCATGGACACAATATTGCTTTGTTCAGCCTCCACTCCTGGCAGATCCAGTTTTCTCCCCCCAAACTCAAGGCTAAATCAGGTGTTCCTCTAGGGGTTGTGGAATTCAAGGAGTCAGTGTTTCTGATCCCAACTTGTTCAGTGGTTGTGGTTTGCAGCTTGAGCATGCTTTGCTTTTTTCTTGTTTGTTTGTTTGTTTGTTTAGAGTTCACTAATCCCATGCTTATCTTTCTGAGTTTGTGATACCTCACTCAGGAGGATATTCTCAAAATCCATCCATTTGCCTGCAAATTTTAGGATATCATTTTTTCTTATCGCTGAGTAGTACTCCATTGTGTAGATGTACCACAGTTTGTTAATCCATTCTTCAGTTGAGGGACATCTAGGTTGTTTCCAGGTTCTTGCTATTACAAATAACGCTGCTATGAACATATTTGGGCTAATGCCTTTGGAGTGTGACTGTGCATCTTTAGGGTATATACCCAGAAGTGGTATTGCTGGGTTTTTGGGGAGATTGATTCTCAATTTTCTGAGAAACCACTATAAGGCATTCCAAAGTGACTAAACTAGCTTACACTCCCACCAACAATGGAGGAGTGTTCCCCTTGCTCTGCATTCTCTGCAGCATAGGCTGTCATCTGTGTCTTTTATCTTAGCCAATCTAATAGATGTCAGGTGGCATCTCAAAGTTGTTTTGATTTGCATTTCTCTGATGGCTAAAGATGATGAGCACTTTTTCAGGTGCCTTTCACCCATTCATAATTCTTCTGCAGAGAAGTCTCTTTTTAGACCTGAACCCCATTTTTTGATTGGGTTATTCAAGGTTTTGTGCTGTAGATTCCTGAGTTCTTTATATATCTTAGAGATCAGTCCTCTATCACTTGTAGGGTTGGTGAAAATCTTTTCCCATTCTGTAGGCTGTCGTTTTGTCCTATTGACAGTGTCCTTGGCTTTTCAGAAGCTTCTCAGCTTCAGGAGATGCCATTTATTGATTGTTGATTTTAGTGTCTATGCCATTGGTGTTATTCTTATGAAGTGTTCGCCTGTGCCAATTTGTAGAAGTATATTTCCAACTTTCTTTTCTATCAAGTTTAAAATGCATGGGTTTAAGTTGAGGTCTTCGATCCACCTGGATTTGAGTTTTGTGCAGTGTGACAGGCTTGGATCTATTTGCATTTTTCTATACACTCATCCAGCTATGCCATCAGCATTTGTTAAATATACCATCTCTTTTCTATTGAATATTTTGGACCTCTTTGTCGAAGATCAGATGTTCATAGGTTTTTGGTTTAATGTCTGGATCCTCAATTCTATTCCATTGATCCACAAGTCTGTTTTTATGCCAGTACCAGGCTGTTTTTATTACTGTAACTCTATAGTATAACTTGAAGTCAGGGATGGTGATGCCTCCTGAGGATCTTTTGTTGAGTAAAATTGTTTTGGCAATCCTGGCTTTCCTAGTATTCCAAATGAAATTAACTATTGTTCTTTCAAGGTCCAAAAATATTGTGATGGGATTTTGATGCACAGTGCATTGAATCTGTATATTGCTTTTGGTAGAATTGCCATTTTTACTTTGTTGATCCCTCCTATCCAGAAACATAAGAGAGCTTTCCATTTTCTGATATTCTCTTCAATTTCTTTCTTAAGTGATTTAAAATTTTTGTCAAATAGATCTGTTACTTCTTTGGTTATAGTTACTCCAAGGTATTTAATACTTTGCAGTTATTATGAAGGGTAATGTTTCCCTTATTTTTTTCAGCTCTTCTATCTTTAGTGTATAGAGGGGCTACTGATTTCTTTGAGGTAATCTTGTATCCTGGAGTAGCTCCTTTCTTAAGAAATACTTGTTTGATGGGCTGGAGAGATGTCTCAGCACTAGCTGTTCTGCCAGAGGTTCTCAGTTCAATTCTCAGCAACCACATTGTGGCTCACAACTATCTATAATGAGGTTTCATTCCCTCGTCTGATGTGCAGACAGAACATTGTATATATAGTATATAAATTTTTAAAAATAGAAAGAAATACTCATTTGGGCCTTGAAAATTTTTTTCTAAAAAGAAATTATGAAATTAGTAAATAAAGTAAGCCCTTCACTTAGTAAATCTTTTGTATTAGCTTTTAATTCATCTGTCTATTTTCTTATGGTAGAACAAAATGTGCTTTTAGGTGGCATTATTTCTTAGTTTTTAAGCCTCTTTGTTTTATGTATTCTATCTTTGAATAAGACTCAAACTTTTCTTGTGAATAATATTGAGACTGTGTATAAGAAACTGAAGTTTTTTTAGTTACAAATTCAAGAAATGTTTTAGCACAATGTATTTGCCTTTTAAAAAAACTTTTAATTAATGAATTAATGGGGATGTTTGAATTAGTTTTGTTGAGTAATTTTTCCAAACTTAGTCTATGTATAGAAGACTATCTCACACTTGGGACTGTCCTGCTACCTCCCAAGAACTGGGTTTATTTTTGTGTACCAGTCAGTAATTCATCCTTTATATTTTAATTATTTTCTCAATAATGTATGTCTAAGCAAATGTTTATATATTACAGCAAATAGAAAATCTGCTTACAAATTTATGTCTTGCTTAAAAGCAGTCAGTAATTTATATTGAAATTTCCCTTTCTTTAGTTGGTAGTATGGATATTTGAATTAAGATTGCTTAAATTCAGGATACATTAATATTCCTATGAAAGTATATAGACATCACTGGTGTTTATGTGAAGCTATCATTATTTTTTAAAGTAGTAACAATGTACCAGGAATTTCCAGATATACACATACTAAAAAATATAATTTTCACAGTTCAATATATGTTTACGGGATGTCCTACATTAGGGACACTCTATATCTAGCCATTTCATTGCACTAGACCTGCTTAGCCACCTTGGCTTAAGAACTGTTTGGAGTTTTCTGTGAACATAGGGACCCTTGGTTGAGAATGAGGGAGGAAGCAAGAGCATATCCAGAATCCAAGGTTTTTCTGGATATAATTTAGCTAAATAAAACTCAGATGTCAATCCTGATGTTTTTTTTTTTTATACTATTGCCTCTTTGTGTTTAAAGTCTAAAACATGTAGCTAGTTGTGATTCACATTTTTTCTCACAGTATTTTCTAATAAAAGATAGTAACTTTTATTTCAGGTTTCCTATGATTTCAATTTACCTATGCATATGTCTGTAAACCACTTGTATTTCTGTTACCTATGGAGGCTAGAATTGGATGTCAGAATCTCTGGAAAAACAATTATAGATGTTTGTGGGTTCCTATGTAGACAGTGAAATCAAACCTAGGTTCCCTAGAAAAGTAATCAGTGCTCTTACTTGCTGTGCATTTGTTTCAGTTTCTTATTTTTGCCACATCATAGAAAATATAATTGTTATTTTTTCTGTTTGACATGATTGCTATTTTTTGTTTATTTTTTGAGACAGGCTCCTATGTAGCTTATACTGATCTTGACCTTATTTGAATTCTTGAATATCTAATTGTTATTCTATATATCAAGATGTTCAGGGATTACAAGTGTGCACCTCTACCACAGCTGTTACATGTGTTGTAGGAAGCATTTTTTGCATGGTAAACAGTCCACCAATAACTTGAGATGCATCTCAAGCATTAATTGTGTTGCCTTAATAGAAATTTGTAATTCTCATGGGTAGTATATATATGTGTAGTTTCTATAGACTTCTGGTAATCAGTGATTTTTTACTATGTTTTGTCCATCCCTATAAATACTGACACATAGTACTCTATAATTTTTATTTTGAGAATCATTTTCATTTAAACTAGTAGTTTTTCTTGTTGAGATATTATTCCTAAAGTCACTAATGTTAAATAAATGTCTTTTTGAATTAGAAAGAGAGAGAATGCCAATACAACATGAGCAAACTTTGTTACTTTTTATTCTTACAATAAATTAAATTTTAAAATAAATTGGCTTTCACAATCAATTTTGATTTTAGTTTTAAGACTCTTTTGTTAAATATTAGCACATGTACACCAGCTTGCTTCTTAAATCTATTTAATTGAATTTCTTTTTCAAACCCTCTACTCTGAAACAGTCTTTGAAGTTGAGTTGTGTTTCCTGTATGTGGCTCAAGAAATGATTCTGCTTCTTTATGCATTCTTTTAGCCTCTGTTTTCATTTATGGAAATTGAGTCCATTATATTAAGAAATATTAGTGGTTTATTATTTGGTTGGTAAACTTTTGTGGGAGGTCCAGCCTATTTGTGTTCTATAAGCTTCTTGCATCTTCATATTTATTTCCTTTAGATTGGAAAAATTTTGTTCTGATGATGTAAATAATATTTTCTGTGCCTTTGAGCTGGTAGTATTCTTTTTCTTCTATACCTATTATTCTTAGGTGTTGTCAATTCATGGTGTTCCAGATTTTGTGAATGTTTTATATTATTATTTTTTTCTTTGGTGGTTTTTCTCTAAGGACAACTCTACATTCTCCATTGTATCTTCTATGCCAGAGATTCTCTTCATCTCTTTCATTCTGTTGGTTACACTCTCATTTGTAGTTCCTGTTTGTTTACTTGAATGTTCTGCTTTAGCATTCCCCCTATTTGTGCCTTTCTCATAGCTTCTATTTCAATTTTTAAGTCTTGAAATGTTTTATTCACCCCTTGATGGCTTTTTGTTGATTATCCTTGCTATTTTAAGGGATTCATTTTTAATATTTTTCTTTGTCTTCTCTTCAATTTTTTAAGATAAGTTTTAGTTTTACATTAAAGACCTCTATTATCTTTCCTAAATTGTTTTGGTAATCAATTTTTTGGCCTTTTCTACATTATGTTCTTCAGGTTTTGATGTTATCAATCTGCTTGAATCTGGTGGTGATATGTTACTCTTTATGGCATTGTAACTATTATTGGTGATAGGTTATATTTAATAAAACTAGTCTCCAATATCAAAAATCAGATCCACCCATAGTAAATCCAAGAGAGTCAGAGAGAGATAACTCATGCCTTTAATCTCAGCACTGGGAAAGACTGGGACTGGTGAGCTTTAATCCTATAACTCTAGAGGCAGTGAGTTTCTCTGAGTTCATGGCTAACTACCAAATAGTAGTAAAACATATCTTTAATCTTAACCTGGATCTGGAACAACTGGGCAAAGACAATATTTAAGGCAGTCATAGAAATACAGATTTTCTGTAGAAGCTACAATGAGTGATGCTGAAGAAGCAGGAAAATTATTGAGTAAGATTTGACTGTGGTCCATTTCCTCTCTTTGATGATTCAGGCTTATTTTATTAAATATAAAATATATCCCCACATGTGTTCTTGCCTTTTTTTGCAGCATGCAATAAAAGGGTGATTTTCTGTAGTGTATTTACACTTTTCCACATGTCCGTTGGTTCCATTTTAGTTTTACTGTCTGACAATCCCAGAAGGATGTAAAAATTTAAGGAAATAGCAGCTATAAAGTTCATGAACATGTGCTGAGAACAAACACCTGAACTAACAGGACCCAGGAAATAGAAACCTCAATTAATTGAATACAGCCATTCAGGCTTTAGTCTTTACAGCATTCATTTACATAATCTCATCAGCTATGCAGTTTTGCACACAACAGCTGAAGATTGAGCCATCTTTTCTAGGTAATAGTTAGGACAGATAAAAGAAGTTCTCTACTATATCATCTGCATGAGTGTGTCATTTATGGAGTGACATGGAGGGAGGATCCAAACATGGGAGAAGGGAACAACAATTTCCCTGAAGAATTGTAGTGTTTAGTGACACTGTAGTAGATTTAATTCTCAGTTTTCTGGTGGACATGAAACTAGATTGATCAGAACTTCCAAAGACCCCAACTCCTAGTACACTACCACATGGTGTCTCATTCTGTATGAATAGTAAATTATGTCTAATGAATAGCTGGATGTACTGAAGAGGATGAGAATTTACTCACTTCTTGGTTGAAGGGAAGGATTATAAGTGTTTTCCTCAAATTGGAACAGTGAATGTCTGGCAAGTCTTCTAGAATTTGAAAGTTGATTTCAATAACTCAAATTTTATTTGGTATTAATAATTAAAACCTGGAGCAAGATATCAAGGTAAATGGAAAATATACATAAAAGAGACATCCACTCAAAAGAATTTTTACATCTAATAAATGTTCAGATCAAAGGTAGTGAGGCTTTACTGCAGAAATGTAATAGTCTGCTCTGGTACTTTATGGAAGTTTCCTAGCTGAGGTGGTCAGTGTTTTTCTATTCCACTTCCCTAGGCAGTTTCCGATTGCTCTAGTGAATGAAGGTCTCCACTTAAAACTTATTTCATAAATTTATTTTGGAGAGAAGAATCCTGAAGTGTGGTTGCCTCTGCCAGGTTGAAAAAGGGTGTCAGTAGAGCAGGCCTAAGCCTAATATAGGATTTCTAAGGGTCAGGAACATGCTGGGGAGAATATGTTCAAGGCTGGAATTTTAATCCCTGAGTTTGAACAACTTAAATATTGTCTGGAAATTATGCTCAGGGATAAGTTGATTGTATGCTCAGTTGGTAAAAGATAGAAAGTGTTTCTGTACTTCTGGTTTTCAGACCAAATTGGTATGGTTCTTCTAGAGGGACTTTTTGGGTTTTTTCTAGGTTTCTTGGTTAGGTTGTATTTTTTTCACTGGCCCTTTTACCCTTATGACAAGTCTTCATAAATTTATATATCCATTTTTCTAATGGGTGTGCTGGTGCAAAAATAAATAAATAAGTATAGTCATTATAACTATTACCACTATTTTTTTTTCTGGAAGTAGACTTCAATTTCTAGAGAATTTAGCAATAATAAAATGTATAGTCCTCACAATATGTTCAATATTTAGAAAGAAATGGAGCAAGGACGAATGATTTTTATGAATACTATTGTTGTCTAGTAAGTCAGTGCACAAATGATTAAAAACACAGCAGTATTAGTCAAGGTTTTTACTCCAGCAGAACTGACTGAATAAATCTCTGTATGGATTTAGAAAGTTGATTTATTAGAATTCCTTATGGGCTTTCGTCATGTTAGTTCAACATTGGCTGTTTACCAATAGAAACTTGAAGAACTGCTTTCTAGTTCTTTAATCCAGGAGGCTAAATTACTGGTATGGTTTTAAATACTTCTAAAAACTTTCTTTTAAGGAGACATAGTCATCTACTGTTTTTATGATCTCAATAGTGTTCATTCTACACAATGATGTTATGTATTTTTTTCTTGTCACTTTATTTTATATTAATTTTTTTAGAAGTAAAGTCTTCTAATAAAAAAAAGATTAAAAAAAGGAAAGGGATAGTTGGGGAGAACCATGAGAAAAGATTATGAGAAAATGAGATGGCTGAGTGGGAGGAGCAACAGAGAGCGAGAATTGAGAATTAGCTATCTCGATAGAGGGAGACATTTAGAGTTTAAAAAGATAACTGGTGCTTGGGAAACATCCAAGAATCTACAATATGTCTAAGCAATAGTGGAGAGAGTGCTCAAGTAGAACTTCTCCTATAATCAAATAAATAACCAACATAATTGTCCTAATAGAAACTTTATCTAGCAACTGATGATATTGTTGAAGCACAGATCCATAGGTAAGCATGAAGTAGAGCTCCTGGTTCAACTAAAGAGGGAGAGGAGAGTGTATATGAGCAAAGGAATGAGGATCATGAAGAGACCCATAAAGCTGGCTAACCCCAGCTATTGGAAGCTAACTGACTTAAAATAATTTCTGAGAAACTATCATGGAAAGGAACTAAACCCTCTGAATAAAGATTACAGTTGAACAACATGGGAATTTTGTGGACCCTTTTGCAGTAGTATAAGAGTTTATTTCTGGTACATGAACTGGCATCACAGAGTCCATTCATTACAGAGAAAGAGCTTACTCAAGTTTGATACTAGAACCCAGACTCCTGTCCCAGTTGATGCAAAAAGCAAGAGGATTTATTTCTTCTGTATAGGCAGGCTTCCTCCCTGCTTCAGGAGCAAGGGAGTAGCAGGGATTAACAATCTCATATCTCTTTTAAAGGCTAAGACCATAAAATCACCATAGCAACTGGGCAATACATGGTCACTTTAAAGGTCATACTTTGAGTCATAAGGTTGCTCACAATAGTCATGGGGTTGCCTCAAGGTCAGCTGGTTAGGGGGCTTTTACAACTGGGTGTTGGTCACAGCTATTCTGCTTGGAACTTCTGGTATTTTAATCTCAGGTTCTACTAATATGTGTTATCTGAGTTGATTATGACTATCTGGGCTGGGTCACTCTGTTTCCTGGGGCAGACATTTTTTTTAAAATTTGCTTTCCTTTATGTCTAGCTTCTTAACAGATGATCTGTTGATTTTATTTTAGATATTTTTCTTTTGTCTGAAATAAATACTTAGGGATATATATTTTCCTGTAACAAACTGCTTTAGCTGAAGAGATGGGACATGTCATGTTTTTTTTTCCTCTTTTTTCTTTTATTATTATTATTATTATTATTATTATTATTAAACAAAGAAGTCACACTTTCCATCCTTGTATATCCCTATTCAAGGTCCCTTCCCCCTCCTGCCACATCAGGTCATTCTTTCTTCTCCACAACTCCCCATCCCCTCCCTGGGCAGGCAACAGACAGTCCTGGGACAGACTTTTAGACTTTTAGTTTCTTGTTCTAATGGAGGGTGCTGTGCTGAATACCTGAACTGAATGCTTGGGTCAAGCCTTAGAACCCAGGGTCCTTCATAACAAGTTACTCATTGAGTTATGACAGGATCACTTAAATCCCTAAGGTCTAATGTGCCATAAATTTCTGGTTTTATTCTTGAGAAAATCATAGTTCTGCCAGATTTTATTTAAATTGGTGTAATTTTTAGTTTCTTTTTGTATCTTTTGGACCATGTGTTCTCAAATTAGATTTAAAGAATCATTATTACTAGGACTTTCTTTTAAAAAGCTTATTTGCTTTTAGATTGATGATTTTTGCATATCTTGGATTCCCCACCATTCTAGGTAATTTTCATCTTGGAGTAAAACTCAGGAATAGCTCATGTTATGCAGTTTCTGTATCATTGAGTTGCTTCCATTCTTTGAAATACTTGTTTGGTATTTAAAATTTTTTTTCTTTGATATAATTTCAGTAAATAGATCAAGCCATTTGATTTATAATTCCTTTGTGTTAGATTTTATGTTATCTGTGAATTTTCTCACAATAAGTTATTTGGGCTGTTCAATTACTTTATATCTTAGTTATTAAGGATTTTTATTATGTTTCCTGTTAAGGGCAGCATTGTCTACAACAGAAATATGATACTGATTCAAAAATGAGAATATCTTTTATTTAAATGAGTAGCCACAGGAAGGGATGTGTTCTCTAATTGTTTAGTCATTATAATGTGGTCAGCCAATTATCCATATGTGTACACCATCAAAAATGGACACATCTGGTTATATCACCCATACTTAAAAAGGTACAAGTTTATAGCAATTTGAGATGGCATGGAAAGAAGAGATAAAAGGTAAAAGTGATATAATACTCACACTTTCTAATTTCCTTAATAAATTTTAACTAAAAGGGCTACATAGATGGCTCAGTAATTAAGGAGACTGTATGGTTTTACAGAGAACTCAGTTTTCATTCCCAAAATTTACATTATAGACCAGGTCATAAACAATTGAATCATGTCTTTAAGTACAAGGTAACCATATGGGATGTCATCTTGTCAGTCAGGTTTTTTTTTCCTTCTTTATATATTTTGTATTTATCAAGAAAAACAGTAAAATGAATTTAAAATGCTGATAAGTTAACAAAAACTATGAAGAAAAAATCATAATTATGATTTATCAAGGGTGATAAATCAAATAAGATTACTTATAAACCCTTTATACCTGTGAGTCAAACTGCCTGTAAGTGGTATAGGATGTTTTCTTTTGCAGGCTTCAGGCTTGGTTTGGAGAGGAGATGACATTAGAGGTTTGTGGAGTGCACTTTGAGTGTACTGCCTGAAAGCTGAGCAAAGAACATGGCTGAGCTGTGAAACCCTAAGTTCAGGAAAGTTCTGCTGTCTACCGATGGGATGGAACAAATGATGAGGTACAAGAAACAGTGTGGCATCATCCTACAAATATCAGGGAAAGGCAGGATCTCTCTTGCAAGCTCCCACTCAGATAGGTTATTAATATGTTAAGTACATTTAGGATGTGGGTTGAATACATATACCTAGAATTAGACTTTTTTGAATTTGTCATTTTTATTGATATGACATAACAGCATGTTCTTAGCAGTTCTGACTTAATAAAACTAATCTTTTTCTGGTGGCCATAAAATAAATATTTGCAAAGTATGATACTTGAAAGAATTTGCCCATTTTGGGGAAAAGATGTATGACACACATTGCATTTACCAATACTTCCTTAAAATAATACTTTTGAATCTTTATCAGTACCATATAAGTCTGGAGCTATAAATGATGGAAGCAAATGCAGAGATATACAGCTATGCACCATACTGAGCTCCTGGTGTCCAGGTTCTAAAGAGGCACAAAAGTCTGTTAAGAATGGTCAAGATCATAATGTGGAAATCCATAGAAACAGGTGACCTTAGCTAGAGGGAGCTCAAGAACTCTAGACTGACAGCAGTGGATTGTGAATGAGACTGAACTCTTAAAGTGAGTGACACTTGTATAGTGGCTTGTTTAGATTGTGATTCCCTTGAGAGTGGGACCAGGATATATTCTTAGTGCATAAGTTGAGTTGTTGGAGCCCATTGTCAATGGAAGTATACTTTGCTCAGTCTTGATGCAGTAGCAAATGAGCTTGTCCTATCTTGATATGGCAGCCTTTTTTTGAATCTATGTGGTAGGCCTTGCTCCCTGAGGAGCAAATGCAATGGGTTTGGGATGAAGTAAGATGGAGTGGTAGTAAGGAAAATGGGGAAAACTGGTTGGTATGGTAAAATAGAGAAAATCTTTAATTAAATTATTAAAGAGAGGAGTGATGGTTAGAGACACTGAAATTTCTAAAAATTTTTAAGACTTAACTAATAAAGAAATTTAAATTAGACTGTTTTGATTTGGTTAGTGGTTTCTGACACATTTTTTTCTCCTTAGTAAATTTTCATGGAATTTACATTTACACCAGTCTGGTTTTGAACACAAAGAGAGATCTTCTTGTCTCTGACTACCAAATGATGAGAAGAATGACTTATACCACTATGCTTGGCCTTTGTTTTATGAATCTTTGAAAAAGTTCTCAATATGTAACTTTTGAGGGTCTGGCATTGGTAAGTATAACAGCCTGGCTTCAAGCTCAGAGGTCTGATTGCCCTATTTGAGTACTAATATTATAGTATAAGCTGCCATATTCAGAAGAATTCTTTTATATATGACAACAAAATGCCAATGCTGGTTCTAATTTGGTAAAGTAGAATAACACAAGTGAGCTACAAACTTTGCACCAGATTTTCATACTTTGTGACCTGGTCTTTACTAGGCATAGTTGGCTTTGAATTCCATATTCACCTGAAAATGGCCTTGTCTTAAAGTCCCACACAAGCCATCATCCAGCTTTTGACATAAACATATAAAATGTGAAAATGTTGGGCTTTTTCTTATTGCATAGAGATTCTTTCTTTTTCAGAGTTGAAGAATAATTTTTTTAATACAAGATTGTGTAATTTATGTTAGATTTTTGTCCTCCATGCTCCATATTAATAATAAGTAATTTTAAATCATCCTTGTTCCTCAAATTTTCTTTTAAAAAGTTTATTTGCCTTTAAAATTATGATTATTTTCATATATTAATTTTTCCATTAATCTAGACAATTTTATCTTAATTGCTCTACCACTGAGTGGCTCCCATTTTAAATACTTGTTTGAGACTTCAGTATACATTTTTGTATGATTTGTGTAAATCAATCACTTCACCTAATAAATCTTTTGTATTAGTTTTTATTTCATTTATTGTTTTGTCAAAGTAGGTAAATTGTGCTGTTAGATAGCTTTGCTTTTTAAATTTTAAGACTATATATTATACATATATTATCTTTCAGTAAGACAAACTGTTTTTGTGGATAGTATTTAGACTATATATAAGTATCTTTCTTTTAGTTAAAAAGTCAAAAATGTTTTAGCATAACATATTTGCTGGTTTTTAATTTTTAGTTAATAAAATAATGAATATTTTGGGGCTGGAGAGATGGCTCAGAGGTTGAGAGCACTGACTGTTCTTCCAGAGGACCTGAGTTCGATTCCCAGCAAAACCACATGGTGGCTCACAACCATCTATGATGAGGTCTGGTGCCCTCTTCTGCAAAACTGTATGCATAATAAATAAATAAATCTTTAAAAAAAATAAAATAAAATAATGAATATTTTTCAGTTAGTTGTGCTAATCAATTTTGCTAAAGTTCATTAATATAGAGAAGGCTATCAAATACATGGGGCAATGCTGCTACATTCCAAGAGCTGAGATTACTTGTGGGTATCTAGTAATTCATCATTTATTCTTCAGTTATTTTCTTCCATAATATATGTCTAAAGTAATGTTTATGAATTGCAGCAAATTTAAAATCTGGTAACAAATTTAGTGCTTGCTTACAAGCTGTCAATCATGTAGAAGGAAATTTTAGGTTCTTCACTTAAAAGTTAGTATTTTTGAGTTCAGATTGCTTAAATTCAGGGTATGAAAGTTGGAAGACTTAACTTGTGTTTAGGCAAAGATATCATTACTTTTTAAAATAGCACCAATGTGCCAGGAAGGGCCAGACATACACAAATTTAGAAATAAAGGTTTCCTGCAGTCCAAAAATATGTTCTTCTTGGCCACTGAAACAGAATGTGTCACATCAGGCCCCCTCAGTGTCATAGCACTAGATTTTAGCCAGCTTGATGTTAAGAATTGTTTGGTGTTTGCTGTAAATATACTGGCCCTGAGTTGAGAATGAAAGAAGCAAAATATTAAAATAGCCAGAATCCAAGGGTTTGACTGGCTATAATTCAGCTAAGTGAAACTCACATTGCAATCCTGGTAGATTTTTTGTACTCTTGCCTCTGTGTTTAAAGACCAAAATATTACATAACTACTTCTGACTCATATTTTTCTCAGAATATTTCCTAATGAAAAATAGTAGCTTTTATTTCAGATTTTCTATTATTTGACTTTGTCTATGCATATTTTTGAATACCACTTGAATTTTTGTTACAAATGCAAGCCAGAAGTAAATGTCAGATTCTCTACAACTAGAATTAGAGATGTTTGTGAGTTTCTATGTGGATGCTGAAAATTAAACCTAGGTCCCCTAGAAAAGTAATCAGCATTCTTACTTACTGTGCCAGTTCCTCACTTTTTGCCCCATCATAGGAAAAACTGTATAATATTTTCTTTGTTTGGCCTAATTGCTATTATTTGTTTAGATTTTTTGAGACAGAATTTTCAGAAGCTCATGCTGAACTTGACCTCATTTGTCTCTTTGAACTTCTGGCTATTATTCTATTTTTCTTTTTTCTTTTTTTTAAAAAAAACTTTATTTAATTATTATTTATTTATTTATTTGCCTTGGTGTTTTGCCTGGAACTGGAACTACAGACAGTTGTTAGCTGCCATGTGGGTGCTGGGAATCGAACCCGGGTCCTCTGGAAGAGCAGACAGTGCTCTTAACCACTGAGCCATCTCTCCAGCCCCTATTATTCTATTTTTCAAATAGGTCAGAAATTACAGCTGTTGCATGTATTGTGGGTAACTTTATTGCAGGTTAATCAGCCCACCAATTAGGTAAGATGCTCCCAAGCCCCTATTTATGGTTTTCATGAGTAGTCTCTAAGCTTCTGGTAATCAGAGATTCTTACTGTGTATGTTCCTCCTGAAACATAGTGATATATAATTTTTATTTTTTGGATTATTTTAATTTAAACCAGTAGTTTGTCTTATTGAGATTTTATTCCTAAAATGACTAATGTTCAAAATGATTCTTTTTAAATTAGAAAAAAAGTGAGAATGCCAGTGCGACATGAGCAAACTTTGGCTATTTCTGATACTTACAATAAATTAACTTTTAAAATAAAATGTCTTTCTCAAATACTTGTGATTGTAGTTTAAAGTCTGTTTCGTTAAATATTAGGATATCTCATTAGTTTGCTTCTTAAATCTATTTAATCAGAATGTCTTTTTCAAACCTTGTCCTCTGAGATCTTTGAAGTTGAGATGTGTTTCCTGAATGTGACTGAGGGATTGATCCTGCATTTTATCCTGTGTCTTTATATAAGACAATTGGGTCCATTATATTAAGGCATATTAATGTCCAGTCATTAAATCCTGTTGTTTTTTGTGGAGCGAGTATGTTTTCCACCTTGGGCTTTTGCTGCTTGTGATAATCTATGTTTTGTGTTTCTGTGGGTATATCTATTTTCCTTAGGATGGGATTTTTCTTCTACTGGTTTCTGTAGGGTTGACTTTGTGTATAAGTATTGTTTAAACTCATTTTGTCATGTAACATCTTGTTTATTCCATTTATGTTGTTTGGGAGCTTTGTTTGATATAATAGTCTTGTCTGATGTCCATAGTATATTATTGTCTGCATAAGAACTGCCCAAGCAGAGTCTCCATTGAGAAATTAAGATTTACTCTAATGGGCCTGTTGAGAACTACTCTAATGGGTGTGCCTTATACCTTACTTAGCCTTTGTCCTTTACAGCTCTTAATATTACTGTTTTAATTGAGTATATCTAATGGTTTGATTATAATTTGGGGAGTGAACTTTTCTTGGAGATCCAGCATATTGGTGTTCTGTAAGCTTCTTTTATCTTCACATTTACTTTGATTGGGAAATTTTCTTGTTTTATTTTGTTGAAAATATTTTCTGTGCCTGGAATTCTTCCTTTTTACCTATACCTATTATTCTTAGGTGTGGTCTTTTTATTGGGCTCCTGATTTTGTGGATGTTTGTGTTATGGCTTTTTTTGCTTTAGTGGGTTATTTCTACTGACAACTATACTCTCTATTGTATCTTTCATGCCAGAGATCTTTCTCTTATCTCTTTTATTCAGTTGTTTATCCTTGCATTTGCAGTTTCTGATTATTTACTCAGATATTTTATTATTCATTGCCTCAGTTTGCATTTTACCTATAACTTCTATTTCACCATCTATCACTTTTTCTTAAGTCAAGATCTTGCTATGTATCACAGGTTATTTTGGAACTCACTATGTAGTCTAAGTTGCCTCAGGCTCCTGAGTACTGCAATAACAAACATGACATACAATATCTGACATCATCATTAGTTTTTTAGTTGTAGCATATTTTATTTACATTAATTTATTATTTATTCTCTTTATGTGTGTGTACAATTTTGCTTAAGCTATGTGGCTGTGAAGGGCAAAGGAGAACTCGCTCAAAATCTTTGTCTTCTTTCATTATGTGAATTCTAGGAATGAAACTCAGGGCTGCAGGTTAATGAGCCAGTGATTTTGTCTCTCAAGCCATCTTGCAGTCTCTGTAACACACTTCTATTTTAGTGAGCTTACATTGTTTATGGATAATACTATTATATTATGCTTACTAAATTTGTAAACAGAATTTTATATGCACTGAGGAAAACAACAAAATTTACAAAACTTGCTATAAGGTATTATCTACTTCTGTGGTTGTTGTGGCTAGTTTTGTGTTAATTTGACTCAAGGTAGTGCTATCTAAATGAAGAGAGTTTTAATAGAGAAAATGTTTTATAACATTGTGCTGTAGCCCATATATAGGATACTGCAATTAAAGGTATATAGTAATTCTGCACATTTGGAAATATGCTTTTATTTTTTGCCCATTGATAAAAGCTGAGACTACTCTCACTATTTAGTTATTTAAAATTCACTTTAAACAAGCTAGTATACACAGCCTGAATTAAATATATAATTAGTTTTTCTGACATAGCAAAGCTATATCACAACATGTACACACATATATATTCCTTGATGTTATTCTATAAACCTCCACAAATAACATTTCATAGATCTTCCTGCAAGATGTTCATATCTCTAGTACATGGAACTCACACTATGCTTCTCAGGTTCTCTCCAAGGTTGACCACAAAGTCTTTCCGATGTGAGTGTGATTATCTGCATTTTGTGGATACCTTTCCATATGTCCATTGGTATAATTAAAGTTTTATTCTGTGACAATTCCAGAAAGATATAAAAATGTTTAAAAAAAATAACCCGCTAGTTTCTCAAGCCTCTGTTTTAACCTGGTTAATGCTATATTAGTACACAAATGTACAAGATATAAATTTAGAATATTTAGCTTCTCAAGGAATTTTACTTGGTGATTCTGTATTTATAATATATTCTGTTGACTGAGGACACCTAAAATGAAATTATGTAACAAAGTAAGAATGTTGTAGTAAGTTTTTTTCAGCGCCTGTTTGGCCTGGAGGTTTTTACACTGACCTGCAGCAGTGGCTCAGAACCCTGTCTGCAGCGGCTTTTGTCCCCCAAAGAAATGAATTAGACACTTATATTACTTTATATTGTTTGGCCCATATCTTAAGCACATTATTAGCTAGTTCTTTTATCTTAACTTAACCTATTTTCATTTATCTTTTTACCATGTGGCTCAGCCCATGGCTGAGTCAGTATCTCTACATGTCTATCTTCTTCAGGGGGTCGGATGGAGAATTACTTAACTCTGCCCTGCTCCTACCTGCCTGTGCTCTGATCCTCCACCCACTTCTACGGTGCTCTACATAGGCCAAAACAGTGCTTTATTTACAGCATGCAAAGAACATTCCGCCACATTTCCTCTTTTCTGTCTAATTTATAAGGAAAGTTTTAATTTTTATATAGCAAATTTATATAGAGAGCAGCTCTCAAGCAGAAATTATAGTTACATTATTTAGTCTATTTTTATTTATAAAATTGTAGAGAATATTTTATTTATTTTATTATTGTGAGTCTAAAGTTTTATATCTAATATATTTTTTAAACTTAAAAGAACTATATCTATAATTATTAAGCCTTTAACCATGTCAAAGACCACAGAAGGATATATTATTATGTAAGTAAATAGGAAGTGTAAGCAACTCTTAAAGTCTAGAAAATGACAGAGATGACACCTGTCTGCCTGGACAGCCACTCAAAGTTTTTTTGAAATGTTGGGGCACCATCTTTAGCCTTCATGGCCCAAAGTCTCTGGCATATTTTTTAGTGATGTAGGAAATCTGTCACAGTCTATCAGTTGCTTTTTTGTGTGTCTTGAAGAATGTCGGGCAATATTTTTTGCAAAGTAGGAACCTGAAGGACCATCTTGGCTTGTTTTGCCAAAGTTTAGAGGCTGCTTTTTTATGGAACTTGTATGTTTAGTTTATACAGTATATTATTAAACAGTTAATATCAGAACAGTTTTTTGTCTAGTAGCTAACTGTTTTCACAAAGTAAATCTTTTTTTTAATATCTTTTTTTTTAATATCTTTTTTTTTCAATTTTTTTTTAAACTTTATTTATTATTTATTTATTTATTTGCCTTGGTGTTTGCCTGGAACTGGAACTACAGACAGTTGTTAGCTGCCATGTGGGTGCTGGGAATCGAACCCGGGTCCTCTGGTAGAGCAGACGGTGCTCTTAACCGCTGAGCCATCTCTCCAGCCCCCACAAAGTAAATCTTATATGAAGTTTTTTTAATGTCTATTATTTTCTTGAAATATATTGGTGCTGTCAGGAGCAGTCCTGTCTCACTGTCTAGAAAAGTCTAATTTTTAAAAATATTTTAAATGTCATATTTTGTATATCTTTGAAGTGTTTGAAGACTACTTATCTAACTGAAATATATCTTTGTATATCTATAAAAGCTTAACTAATATGACTATAAGTTTGGTTATCATAGATGTCTATTAATTTGCATTTTTAATTATATATTATAATTTAAAATGAGTTATATCAGCATCATACCTTAATCAAGAGTAGAAACATACATACACCATAACAAAATTGACCTTAAGTTTATATCAATAAATCAAAATCCACTTATCTTTTTTAATTGGTTTTAGAGATAAGAATACATTACTAACAGGCCTGCTGGATATTCTAAACTTAAAAAAATCTACTGGAAATAAAAATGAAAAAAATATTAGGTAAAAGGTTCATGGACAGGAACTGAGAATAAGCACCTGCAAAGAAAGGATAGAGCAAGCAAAAACTGCAATTAATTTGATATATCCAGCAAGGCTTAAGTCTTCCCAACATTCATTTGCAAGTTATGGTCAGCTATGCAGCTCTGCACACCTCACCTAGAGATCAATTCTCTTTTCTAGCTCATAGTTAGGCTTGACAAAAGTAATTCTTTACTATATCATCTGCATGATTGTGTATTCCTTGGAGTAGCACCCTACAGGAAGGATCAGAACATGGGAGAAGGGAGCAATTTCCCTGAATAATTGCAGTTTTAATGACACTGTAGGAGCTAAAATTTTCAGTTGGTCAAGTGATCATTTGAACTAGATTAGCCAGTACTTCTAGTAGCCTCAACTCCTAGCATACTACTCTATGGTGGCTCATTCTATATGAACAATGAAGGGTGTATGAGACATTACCAACTTCTTGATGGAGGGAACAATTATAATTGATTTTTCTCAAGTTGGGACAATGACTGTCTTTAAAGTCTTCTCAGATTTGAAAGTTTAATTCAGTAGCATTAATTATAATTGATATTAAGATTAAAAACCTGAATGTAGACATTAGGGGAAATGCTAAAAGGTGAATAAAATATCCAGACACTAGAGAGACTTTTTTCATCTAATAAACTTTCAAACTGAAGTGTGTGGGAATTCACTGCAGAAATGTAGCAGTGTATTCTGGTGCTTCAAGGTAGTCTTCCAGCAAATGTATTCTAGTGCTTCTCTGCTCCACTCCTCCAGTCAGGTTTTCATCTGCTCTAATAAATGAAGGTCTGCACCCAAAACTCATTTAATAAATTTATATTGGAGAAAATATTCCTCTGCCAAGGCAAAGAAAAAAAGATAGCTGACAACTACACAGTTCCAGGGCTGATATAGGGCTTCTAAGGTGCAGAAGATTTCTAGGGAGATTTTAAATATGAAATTTAATGAGATTTTAATACCTGACCTTGAAAACTCAGATATAGTCAGAATGCTATGATTAGGATTTGATGGTTTGGTGCTCAGTTGATAAAGAATAAAAATTGTTTCTTTGACTCTGGTTTTAAATCTAAAATGTGTTTCTTTTTGGGAGATTTTTAACATTTTGTTCTACATTCTGGGTCAGGATATATCTCTTTGACTGGCTCTTTTTCTCTAAACATAGGGCTTCATAAACTTAAAGATTCATTTTTTCAAAGTGTTTGCTGGTGCAAACAAAATTTCTAGAAAATTTAACATTAATGAAAAATGTAGTCTTTACAATAAGTAAAATACTTAGGACTACTTGAGGAAGGAAGAATGACTTTATGAACACTTGCTTAGTAAATCAGTGAGCAGCTGAAGAAAAACAGCAATATTAGTCAAAGTTTTGCTTCTACTGAACTGATTAAATAAATCTCTGTCTGTAGCTAGTGAAGAGAGCAAACTTTGTTCAAGAAACCCTATTTTGTATTCTAGTAGCCATAGAGATAAAATAGACTTCAATTTCACATTCTGGGCAGGGTAATAAGCAATAGTAAAATCTTATTGATGGTACAGTTAAATTTGGGGCAATTTTGATTTCTGGAATACAAATATAGAGCTGGAGCTAATGCATAATTCTTTGTAGGAAATTCAGTATACACCTCTTATTTCTATTATTTTAGTTTGATTGAATGAGTTTTCCATAATAGAATATGGGTTTTAGTATGTAATTTTGTCTTTCCTAGATCTTATTTCATAGACTATGCTTGCATTTGTCTCACATGCAGATATTACTGTCTTTGTTTCCTGAGAGATGAATTTGGAGGCATGGACCAAAACATCCAGGTTGTCCATCTTATTTTTAGTTTTTTCAGTCTCTACCTGTTCATATAATTTCTGTCATGTGTTTTCTATACTGATGACTTCTTTTCCTTAATATTCATTTTTTTAAGATGATATCTCAGTATATCTGTACTGAAATGACAGATTTGAAACTCCTATTCAGTTTTCTCTCTGTGGTGATTACATTATAATGTGTTTGTCATGGAATCAATGTAGAGAACACCAGGATTATATGGATATTCTGTCCTAGAAGTATGCTTTTACAATATTGTCAGCATCATGCTTTCGCTTGTAAACATGCTTCTTGTACTTTAGAATGGTGACATATAATGATGTGCATATCAACTTCACTTTGGAAGAATGGACCTTGCTAAAGCCTTCCCACAAGAATCTTTACAAAGATGTAATGCTGGAAACCTAGGAAAACCTCAGTACAGTAGGTAGGACTAAATGATCCTTATGTAAAGAAGAAAATGATTCTTGGTTACTGATTTTTTTTATAATTTATTGAGAAATCAGATAAATGATAATAAAATCAGACATGCTTTTTAAATTCACTAAAGTATTTAAAATTTTAAATGATTTTATGTATGTAACAGATATTTTTTCTTACTGTATTTTAGGATACCATTGGGAAGAACATAATTTTGATGAATATTGTCAAAATTCTAGAAGGCATAAAAGGTAATTTTGGCTTTTCCCAGGCGGCTGCCGAAGATGGCGGAGGGGCAAGTTCTAGTGTTGGATGGCCGAGGCCATCTTCTTGGCCGCCTGGCGGCCATTGTGGCCAAGCAGGTACTTCTGGGGCGGAAGGTGGTGGTTGTGCGCTGTGAGGGCATCAACATTTCTGGAAATTTCTACAGGAACAAGTTAAAGTACCTGGCCTTTCTCAGAAAGCGCATGAACACCAACCCCTCTCGTGGCCCCTACC